>NW_011627352.1:537719-800313 GCF_000204515.1 Acromyrmex echinatior | reverse complement strand
CATGCAGTTTGCTGAAAAATAATCATACAATTATGAAAATACAATTTTTGTAAGCATTGAATTTTGCTACATCAATATCGCATGCATATACAGGGTGTCATGAATATACGGCCCCACTTGTTCGGAGCAGATAGAGTGGACTGAGTTGAAAACTCCTCTATCATTTTGTAATGCTCGCAATAATTAATGAAATATTAACGGCGGCCCGCGCGCCGTGCGCTCGGTGGACAATAGTAAGTCGAGCGGACGCGCGTATTCGGCTATCTTTAAACGTTAATATCTCGTTAATTATTGCGAGCATTACAAAATGATAGAGGAGTTTTCAACTCAGTTTAGTCCACTCTATCTGCTCCGAACAAGCGGGGCCGTATATTCATGACACCCTGTATATCGTAAAAAAAAAATAAAAACTTGATCTCTACCAGATAAATATTTGCACGCAAGTTATATGTGCGAGAAGGTATTGATGAATATTTTCAAACATTTTAGCCGAAACTTTAAAGAAGTCTTTTCTATGTGTTATAATTAAAATAAATTATGTATTATAATTATAATATTGTATAATTTATCTATATAGTGACTTTCGATATTTAAAGAGAAATTTAAATAGAGGAATAAAGAACATAATATTATATCAAAAAATATATATT
Organism: Acromyrmex echinatior; assembly: GCF_000204515.1. The sequence goes on along the minus strand of NW_011627352.1, from coordinate 799,663 downwards.
TTGCAGTAAGATATTAGAGGCAAGTCCTTTCTATCGATCGTGCAGGCTACATAATTTCACGTGTTATAAAGCGTTCACTGTTTCATAGTGGCTTTGCAATTTACGACACGGAGAATGAAAATAATGAGGGCAATTTGTTGGCTATTTTCTTGCATCAATGACAAAAGTTTAGAACGCTATAATCACACTTAATTATTATAATGTTTGTACAACGCACATAATATATGTCGCTGCTTGGACAAATAACAGTCGCTCAATTAATAAATGTTTTATGTAATATAATATAAAAAATAAAATCTGCTATATTATTGCAGAAAATTAAAAACACACGACAAAATGTTTGTCAAATAGAATGAATTGGCAAATTTGCTCAATTGATTTCAGGATTCTAAGAATCATGCCGTAAAAATAACTTAATTTTAACGAATCACTTAAAGCTACATTAAATTTCATCGTAAATTCCAAAATCAAATTATTTTCGAACATTTGTATAAAAAATAAACATAGAAGTTTTTTATTTTATAATATTAATGTAACTACGTCAAAAATGAGTATATTTTATAAAAAAATAATAAATAAAGACGTGACAATTTCTATATAAAAAAGTAGTCGGTTGCTGGAATCATATTGAGAAATTCTCATGAAACATACCTAACAGATAAAATTGATCTTGTCTCTTAAATCTTTCCGGTACATCAGAGACAAGAGACAAGTACGTTTTTAAGGGTACCACGAAACGAGACAATGGTCTTTATGGTGAGTATCCGATAGCAACAGACGCGAGACGGATAATAATGTGTATGCTGCTTTAATAACGACGAGAGGCAAGCAAGCCAGTTATTCTTGGCTGGTTTATACATGCCGTCAACACGATAAATTTTGCTTACGGTAACGCCTTACATAGCATATAGTGTCGACTAAAAGGACTCTCAGAATATTCAGGATACCTCAGAGTGTTCTCTATCTAAGTACCATGATTTTGCTCGATAAACCAAGCTCTTTGCCTTAATTTAACGTAGGTAACGCTATGTTCCTTACAAACGTGTTCGTTTATGTATTTATGTGAAAGATACACATCAGTTAAAAATTTGTATTAAAAACATATTTTACATATACCAAATGGTTTACTTTTTTTGTTAATTCAATATACGATAAGTATGTTAAAAAGTAAATATTATATTAAAAAATTAACATAAAAAATCTACTGATACAATTTATAAGCAAACACACTTTTTCTGTAAAATTAATATTTATGTCCAATTAATGTTTTTATTATTTATTTTATCTTAAAATTTATGTTTTAAAAAATTTGGAATGAAATACATTATTTTATACGTTTAATACGTTATTTGTTGACTTATTTATAAACTTTGTTATTTTGATACTAAAAAATGTTGAATATCAATTCAACACAAAATATTCATATAACATAGTCACATTATGTTAAATTAATACTCTGGACATGTTAAAAATTCAACATAAAGTTTTAATAAAAGCTTGAGTAGACCGATTTTAACACAATATAAAATGTTCTCTTTACTGCACATAATTAATTAATCGTACTTGTTACTTTGGAAACAATCGTACTTCGAAGTAAGTATTAATATTACGCGAAAAAAAAAGTTTAGTAAAAGTACACAATTGCAGTATTCTCAAAACTAAAATAAATTAATATTTTAAACCTGTGTCTGAGAAACGAGTCATGTACCGTTTAAACATTTTGCAGTTTGCGTGGAACTGTGTGAAAACTGAGCGAGCTTTTAGGAATAAATCATTTTTGACATGTAGGAAACCGTGAGATTAACGAGCGTGAGATGTTTTTTAACTTCAGTGAAATTTCTTACGGAGACGCACGTAATGCAGCGTCGTTTCATTAAACCGGAGAATTTTCTGCGCCGTAAGTTTTAGTTCAAATTGCTATTTCTTGCGCTGACGTAGATTATGGAGATGCAAATAAAATAATATGGCATTACATAGTTTAGTAAAAGTAAAACGTATATAGAAAATACGAAATTTATTAAACATGCAAAATACGCAATTATTAGGTGTTGGAATTAATTCGTAGCGTTTTTAATGAAAGAATGTTATTTATTTCACATGAGCATTAAAAAATACATTAATGAAAGTACTTCCCATCACTTGTAAAACGCTACGAATTAATTCCAACACCTAATATAATACTTACCCTTTTTCGATGCATGGAAGGAATCATCTTTTGGCACGTACTGAATATCGTACTCCAACGTGGTCTTCGGCAATATAATTTTGTCCTTGTTGATCTTGTAAACGGCGTACTTGAAGGCCAGCTCCGTGCTGCTATCCTTTTGGTCATGAGTGAATATAGCACCTGGAAAGTAAGCAGGATTGTGATCGCTTTAATCCTTAAAGTGGAACACCATTCCGTTCCATAGTGATAATACTCTCAAACGATCAAAGTTCGTCCATCTATGCTAATAAACTGTAAGCTTCGAGCGAGACTGAATCTCATATAACAGAGATTATGCACAGTTTTAATACTATAAACGGTTATTCGGAGTTTGCATATTGATAATAATTTCTCTAATGCCATCTATATTATTGTACATATTAATGTACAAATTGTGTCAGTCGACCTTGACAAAATCTAAGGTAATATCTAGTTTCTCAAATTCAATTAAAACGTTAAATTTATTTAATGTAAACCACAAGTAACAAAGATAATTCAGTATCAATTACTTGTAAGACAATTGTAATTAATGATAAGAAAAATTTGTTGTTAGAAATATTGTTAATTAAATACTTTCTAATTTTATAATTTTACTTTATACATATTGTTAATTTTTATAAAACAATTTGATCTGATTCACTAAGTTCAACATATAATCAACTAACCGTTGATTAATATTGCAAGATCAAATGGTTCGTGGAATAACGCCTACGTCAAGCATATCATATACATATACATGTATAATATGTACATGCTATGTATCTCTAATATTCGTTAGATAATGTACATTGCATGCATGTATACATTGTGTCCAAATATCAATAATATAATTACGATTCTGATGGTATTAATATTTGTTGAGACAAAGTATATATGTTTTTATTAATGTAACAACAACGTACAAAAATATATATTATAATAAAACATATTAATATATTATTTATTATCTATAATACATATACATATATTAACATTTATTGTGATATTCTATGTAATAAATTATTTATAGCTTTTTAACTTTTTAGCTTTTTAGCTTTTTAATCAAAAATATTATTAAATTATACTTGTGCAATTTGATTTATGATATTACTATTCAATTTAAGATTGCTTTTTAAGACGATGAGAGAAAATGATTTCAACGCGCAGTTTACAAAATTAGATATGATAAAGAAAAAAAAACACCAAAATATTATTAAACACTAAGATCCAGCTCAAACTGAATAAGATATTTTTCTTAGTGAATTCACATATCGGTCTAATGTCATATTGTTGTTAAAAATGTATAAAATTTTGACTAAATACTGAAACAAAAATACTGAATTTACACATTATAAATAAACGAACAAAGTTAATCATTAATTATCGATCCGACAATGAATGCAAAAACAAAATGAGATGTTGCGATTAAAAAAATATACCTTAAGATTCATTATCTTCGTACGATACGCACATCAGCGACGTGCTCTTGAATAGAGAATGCATTCTAATAACACCTATTCATGAGACTGACACCGATTACATAGCCGCCAGGCTATCAATAGTGTGTCAAAGGCCGCCTTTCTGAAGAATTTTTCAAAGGTGTCACGTTTCTGAAAGTCTCATATACTTTCAATCCATCGAACAACCGTAGAGATCTTAAATCTGGATACACATCGTCCTCGTTATTGACAACTAGCTCGTTCTTTGAGAGAAAAGAATACTTAAGGATGTTGGACATTGAAGAGGATTAATCTTCTCCCTTTCGGTATTCAGACTCTCATCGCAAAGTGCCCCGGGTCGTTTACGAAAATTAACGAGCGTCCTTTGGCGCGATAAAAAAACGGCAGGACACATTCCTGACCTAGCACTAAGGGCGATTTTATGGTTGAACGATGGCAAGCGACATTAAAAGCGATGACTAACATTGCTAATTAACATTTGACTTGACGAATGGTCGTTTCTGATGAAAGTCCAAAAGTCGAGATCGCGGACCGATTACTATCGTACTGTCTGTGTACAATGTTTAATTTAGATAATACTTTGACTCATAAGAAGACAATAATACAAGACTAACGTATCAATAATTCACATTTATATTTAATATAATATATTATATTTAATATAATATAGAAAAGAAAAACTGCAAACATTTAAAGAAAAAGTTTAATAAAGTCTAATAAAGTCGATTTTTTTTTATTAATTAGAAGTCTTTGTTAAAAAATGCTGTAGTTATTTGGCTTCAAAATAATAATTAATATTCATATATTATCAATATTAATTATAATTTTAAACAAAAAAGACCCTTGTCGTTTCGACAAAACTTGTCGCATGAAAGAGCAATGCTAAACGGATTTTATTTAAAATTATAATTTATATTGATAATACATAAGTGTTAATTATTGCAGTTTAAAACCAAATAATTTTTGAATAAAGATTTTTATAATTGATAAATAATTGTCAATTTTATTTAATTTTTTCTGTAAATATCCACAGGATATACTCTCTCTCTCTCTCTCTCTCTCTCTCTCTCTCTCTCCTTAACATAAAAAATATAAATATATAATAACATTTATTTTAAATAGCGTATGCCTTCTATAGTCACGTGTTATGTACACTGAAAAAAATTTTGGTCATTTTTGGTCCAATGATCATTAATCAATGTCCGATGAATGTAATTAATTCATTGATACAATAACTGGATTCATTTAAATAACTATATATTCATTCTTGCAATAAATTCTAATAATAGTTTTATAACCTACATTATTATGAGAATTCATTGGACCAATTTTCATTATTTTTTCATAATTCAATAAATATTTTATTATATTTATGTACAGTTTTGGTTCAGTATATGACACTGAGAGTACATATTAGACTGAAGTGTAAGAAATGAGAAGTTATCAGTGTTATAACTATTCTAATATGTAATAATATCGTTCGCATTGTTTACTCCATGTTTACAATTGTATATGTTGTAACACAATTAATTATTGCAAATTATAAATTAATAGTATATTAATAATATATTAATAATATATTAATAGTATATTAATAGTATATTAATAGTATATTAATAGTAACACATAATGACATATACAATATAATTAATGCAAACATTAATTAGTATCTAGACATATCGAATATATTATAGTAATTTAATAAATATTATTGCAGTATTATTATAATATTAAAATATATAAAAATAAGATTCAAGATTTATTATAAGGTTTAAAGAGCCACTTATGTAGATATATGCATGATTCTTTTAATTAAAAACTGAATTGCTGAATTATAATAATTAATTATATTAATTGCTTCAACTAGCCATTTATCGTATGATTCATCATAAAAATATTACATCTTATTCAATCCCAAATATACATTTTTTTTTTCATTAAATTAGACGTTAGAAAAATGTTAAAGTTAATCATTTTATTCAAAGATAAAGGAAGATAATGTTCAATTGAGCATCAGGATGAATGGATACATCGTAAGCGATAATGAGTTCTCTTAGTATTTGCGTCCCGCCAAATCGTCGGTCCTCCTTGTTCCCCGTTTTTCATCAGATCTTAACCCTTCCTGATAGTGTTCTCTCAGCTCGACGCGCTCTTTTACTTTTCGTTTCGCATCGTAACTAACTAATCCATTTATCTGTAACAGAGTGGATGCGCATTAGCCGCCTTCCATCTCTCATCCCACAGTGTTATTCGCTACTGTAGCTCTCTGCTATTCTTTTTCCGTTTCTCCGTTTTCACCGTAACACGTTAAGTACTCTGATCCTCCCAGAAATGCTCAACGACTTCTTTCGGTATTTTCTTATCTCATCGACTACGGGCTGTGCTCAACCATTAGCTGTGTTTAAATAAGGAATAGGTAATCCCTAAAATCCCTAGATATGTTTACTATTGTTTTTTTAGTCCGACACGTTCGCTTGTTTCAGTTAAGATACAAAGATACAGTAATTTTTACACAAGTAGTACAGATAATTCAATTATTTCAGTTATCAAATATTGTTTTTAAAGATTACGAATGCATATAAAAACATAATAAATTATTAACAATAAAATGGCGATTTACATTCTTAATTAAGTCTATATTTTAAAAAATAAAACAGTTTACTCATCAAATATAATAAATATATCGATAAAAATATATAAAAATTATAGACACGAAAAATAAAACATATAATAGATAAAATAGACGTTTTGGAATGTATATCTTTTACGCTCGAGTCATATTTTTCGAACAAATTTCTTTGGATCATTTTAACCATAATTTTCAAAGCATAGTATTATTTTCCAAGGAATCTCTTCATCATCTTTAAATCCCCGGAAAACATTTTTGAAAAAAAGCCGGAGATTACCATTGGAACAGCTTGATGCTCAACGAAACGCTCACGTGACGTGACGTCACTGTGATATTCAAAGCTTGTTACGATAAGAGAACCGGGAAGAAATATTAGCTTGAACACATTATATATTATGAAAATGTATTATCTAAAAGATTTTCGAAACTATGATATTAACAATTTAATACTTTAAAGAGAGCAGTACAGCGATGTTAAAGCAACGAAAGAGATATATAAATGTATTTATTACTTAGCAATAATAATCTGTTTACGCGGTTATCTCTCTCTGTTTTACTCCTCTAATTAACATCATTAACATCGAGTTATATTTGCTGCTTGACGTTTGTATACATTCGTTTGTACACGTATATAACCATGACGAATTCGCATGTTGGTCTTGGTCAATCTCGTGGGATCTGTGGCAGATTTACGGAGGATATAGCAAGTTAATATCACTAATTCCTCATAAATCGCAAGAGATTTCCATTAGGAAGCGCGAGTTGAATACATAAAGTTCACGGTTTTCACCTACGTTTTCCTAGAAACAAGACAATACGAACGTTTTCTGTTGAATATTGGCAATACAGTGCGACGATACGACCAAACAATCTCCAGAGACCTCACGAGCTGCAATTCTCCGGTTTTATTTTACAAGAGACAAAAACGTAGAACGGATATGAAAACGGAAAAAAAAGAAAAAGAGCGACTGATACATTACATAATTAATTTTTACCTATTTGCACTATAATCGTTTTATGATGTGCAATATATAATATATCACATGTGATTTTCTTTATACATATTATACATTATAACAATAATATCGATCCCTTACTTTATCAAAAGTGGCACAACTAAAAAATGTGATTTTCGAGTTATTATGTGAATGAGGAAAAGGTTAATCTATCAATCATCAAAAGTAAACTAACTTATCTTCACAGTTCATCTGCCAAACAATACTTGTTCTCGAGGTTTTCCAAGAGATTATGACACAAGAATGACATATTTTGAGTTATGGTTTTTGTAAATAAAAATACAATTTTAAAACGAAAATGACAAATTGATATTTGACTATGATGGTGTTTCTAAGAGTATATTTTATTTGTATTAAAGAAATTAATAAAGAAGAAATTATATATACGAATAATTTCTCTAAAATAATATATGATCATATATATAGACACTATTTCTAACTTTTCTAACTTTCCTCATCTTCTCTTTTGAGTCTCATAGACCTCTAAAAATATGATATTTCAACACAATAACATAGTGATGCTACTAACGAGGAAAGCTACTCGTTATAATACCTTGTGATTACAAGCATGTGTGAGATTAAAGGAAGAAGATGAGCAATTGTAGAAACTTTGGAACAAGAAATTTACCCGCGTCGCAGTTACATCTGCGTGCTGAAAATACGGTTTGACACAGCTCGCACTGCTATTAAGGCTTTCTCCGGCTAAACTTTAGTCGTACAACTCTGATCAAACGCATATCCCTAAGGATTATGAAAAGGTACTTGATCGGACAAGTAATTAGTACAACGTCCTCGGAAAGTTAAGAATTCCACTTGAAGAGTCAATCAAACTAAAACAAGAGTGCACAAATCAGGCATACAAGACTAATAGCAGGATTTTAGTTGTGTTTTCATGCATCTTTATACATACGACTTGCTTGGAAAGGAACTGGCGCGAACAATTAATCAATTAAGCTGTTTTTATCGTCAGTCGATTAACGAACGTCGGAAGTTAACGCGATTACGCGCCTATAGAAAAGCAACTCGGATGCTGTAAAGTTATACAACGCAGGCGAAAAGCGTCGGGATATCTAGAAATTCATCGTGTTTATTCTCGGTGAATTGCGGCTAATAAAAACGGCGTTCAGTTGGGTCGCTAGTTTAAATTCACTTTAGAACTCTCTGCCGCACCGTGAGAGTGAAAGAATACGAGCAGAAAGCACGGAAGAGTGCTTTTAAATGCCGCGCTGCGAAATGGTGCTTGATAATACGTCAGTATACTCCGTCGACGTATAAAAAGTAATATTTTTTTGGTGATGCCAATATTTCTTGTATTATGTGGTGGGTTCATCTCATTCTACGCGAATGAGTAACGCGTGCTTACGTTCATTCGTTCACTCTTGTATCTCGAGTCGTAAAACATTACAAATGTGAAAAGCACCGCAATACCGTTTACGATAGTGGATGTTTTTCTCAATTTTGTAGAGTATAGAAAGTAATATGCATAAAATATTCAATATTATGATAATGATGTTTTATTTACTAAACAATAATAGAGGTAATAATTTCAATTAATAAATAATTCGCCGTAAAAAAAGAACTACGAGGTACTTTATTATCTTTTACCTATAATTACACTTATTGTTAATTATATTATTTATTACTTCTTTATCGATTTAAAGAAACGATTTAATAGGATATTGGACATAAATATTAAGTTATAGAATAGCAGAATCTATTTGTATGGTATTCAGCTTGCAACTTCTTTCCTCTTTATACGATAAGCAGTCGATAAGCAGTTGCTCGGTTCACTCGGCTACTTTTATCAGTTGGTCATGTGGATGAAACTTTGCTTTTAGTTCATAATACGATAAATTAAATTTTTCTTTTTCCGTCCGTTCTCACATGATTATTTTCCTATATATAGTATTATTCCCGAAATATAGAAGATTTCTTCTTGTAATAAAATAGAACAACGTATGTTACACATGTCATAAAAATTATAATAATAAAAATTTCATAATTTTAAGAAGATAAAATTAAAAGATTACAATATATTACGATTATATTAAGAAGAAAGCAGACTATTTTAATATAATTGTATCAAACTCTCTCTTCTCTTTTCTAATAGAGAAAAATGTCGAAAATACATACATGTAACAGCACATAATAATTTAATGTAACATCGCGCGCACGTAACGTTTCTGTATTCAGAGATTATTTTCAACCGCTGTGGGGATATACATTCTTAGCTTCAACCTCGGCTTCATCAGCATTGCGAGCTTCAATTTCGATTGCTCTATGTTCTTTGTCCTTCCACGCCGAAGGAAAAGAGAGACAACTTTCATCGTCGGGTTTCCTCTCTGGACGAGATTCGAATTTCAATGGACGAAACGACCCTCCTATCCAGATAAGACTAAGATATGGACGATAGGAAGGGATTGAAATAAGGCAGAGGCTGATGAAGAGAGGATTTACAAAAAAAAAAGATGCGAGAAGCGATGCCGCGATCTTTTCAAGCATTTTAAAAATCACTCTTCGTAAGCGCGTCACTCTCTTCTGAAACAGGAATGCAAAAACTTCGAAGAAGAAGTCAAATTGAGAAACGATTCACAGTGAATTCAGAGAGTCGGAGTAAGAAGGTAGTAAAAGGAGGGTGACGAGATAAGAAGATGAGCACAGATCAGAAGCATAGTCTTCGAAAAGTGAAACTTTTTTCTTGAAACTTTTCCATTTGACCGACGGATTATATAAGCTGCGAGAACTCTTTCGAAAACTTCGGCAAATCGGGGATTGCTGTGATCGAGGGTAAAGCAAAAAACTTCGCGGAACTTAATAATTAATAATAATAATAATTTATGTTATAAAGCAACAAACAAGGATTATCGACGAAATTGAAAGAAATATTTGAACGTTTTTCATTATTATTCACTCTAACATTATTGTCCATTGATTATAATGTATAAGTTTAAAAATTATAATATATGATTCAAATATGAACAAAGCTCTTTTCGTGTGAATATTAACGTGTTTACATCGAATGACAGATGAAGGTGTTTGCATACGTCCTACACAGTTGCAACCTCGCAGCAATTATTTCTGTAGTCATTGTTGCAATATCTAAATAAATAATATTGAGTGTCGTTACGCAACACGTTCAAGTTTATTTATCAATTTCTTGTGAAATGGAAATGTTAAAATCATCAAAGTTTTATGTAAACTGCATGTACGGGAGAAAAAATGCTATTCTCTAAATTTTTTGAAGTGGAAACTTAAACTGTTAAAATTGAGCTAGTCTTGAAAAAAAGTAACTCAATTTTCAATTGGGCCTATTCTTATTCTTAAATGAGATTTCACTCTTTAGAATGAGAGTCACTCTGAAAGTTTTAAAGAGTATTGAAGTATGTAATAGCATCCGATACTATTTATTCGAACATCGTAACAATGATTACAGAAACAACTATGAGATTAGAACTATGTAGGATATGAGCAGACACTCTTACCTGTCACTCGGTATAAATATGTTATAATACTGTTAATGTTAATTTGTATTCACGCAAAAAAAGCTTTGTTCATATTTAATCTACTCCTGTATCGTAATTTCCATAAATTTTATATAATGTAATAAAAATACAATTTTAACAGACAATTAATCTAACTTTAATAGGCAATAATATGCAGATTAATAATTAATATATTATAATATTAGGTGTTGGAATTAATTCGTAGCGTTTTACAAGTGATGGGAAGTACTTTCATTAATGTATTTTTTAATGCTCATGTGAAATAAATAACATTCTTTCATTAAAAAACGCTACGAATTAATTCCAACACCTAATAAATATATATTAGCATATATTATAATTAATATATTAGCATTAACTTGTATATGACTGTAAAAGTTAAAAGATAAGACAAATTTGAAAATGGATCGAGAAACAGCTTATTCCGTCAAAATCGCTTTTGGACGAATTACGTAACCCTAATTTGATGCGATTGAAACCGTAACGGTGTGAGTTACTGCCGGGTGGTTTCTGGTGCGGATTTCCTTCGCCGTCGTGCAAAGTTCATACGCCTAGTTTGCGACCGAGATCATGGTTTAGCCACTACGATTTGGAATCGTAATCATTAATGGTACATCTCAGGCAGATCTACATACGACATTAATAATCTATAAATTTTTTTTCTCGAGTAATAATTAGAATAAAACGTGAAAAAGTCAAGATAATCTCTATAAAATCCTGTTCAAAGATCTGTTTCAAGGATTAAACTTAGCATTTAGTTCCGAATATTATCTATTTTATAATTAATTTTAATTTAACAAAGTGGACGTAAAATTCTCTATGCAAAAACAAGATATTAAACTAATAAATAATACATTTCATTAGCATTCTCTGGAAATAAGAAAAAAAGAATCAGCAATAATAAAATAACAGAGAAATATAGAACAATATTTACATTTATCCACAAAACGTAACATTATGCATTATTAGATGTCAGAGAAACAATGGTGACTCAATCTCTTGAATTAAACATTTTATTATTTCTTACATGTATATTAAAATATGAGTTAATTAATTTCTGTGATTGTATTGCTTGAAGTAAACAACATCCATATTAATGTATGCACTTGATAAATAATTAATTAATTTATAAATATACAAATAAATTTAAATTATATCTTAATATGTTTTTTTTATTTAAATTGTTTAATTCCATTGTTAAATTAACAACATATTGGGTAGCAGTGGCGATCTATAGGAATAATTAAAAATAACTCAAATTGGGTATAATTTAACAGTGTACTGACCCGTTTCATTTGTGGTTGAGTATACTACTAATGATGTCATCACGTGTTCATTATCTACTTGTACTGGTATGAAAGCCGATTAAAACTGCGTTGGTGTTGATAGATAAGGATTTACCGCACTGTACATACTCGAGGTACTATCTCTAATTCTCCACTAACGAGTTATTAAACTAATGTCTCTCATTAGCGGGAATCCACCCCTCGATTCCGGAAGAACGTGGCAGGGACCCCTTACATACTGATGCGCATATGAGAGTCGCATAGCCGTCAGTGTGTACGTGCTACTTGAAATTGGTCTCGTTAGTATGCCGCGCAGTTTCGAGTCAAAGTGCGTTTGCAGCAGCAGCCACTCCGTCACGCACACGAGAAAATCGGGTGTGAGCGAATTTAACAACGCTGGTGCGCCATTAAATGCACGATCTGTTTTTGTGACGCTCGAGTTTGTTGTTTAGGACAAGTCTGAAATTTGTTTCTACATGTTCGATTATTTCTTTAATAAATTTTTCTAAATGAAATCCAATCATTTTATATAATATAGCAAGAAAAGTATGATTCGATTTACTGAATTTATCCATGAGCAGCTATATTCGTTTACCATTTTATTTATTTCGTCACGAAAAAAAATAGATAAATTATTCAAGTGTTACAAATATTTTTTATGTGCAACTTTGTAAATATGTAATAAAATGTAATGTTTAATGTTAATTACAAATGCAAATTAATTAATTAAAGTAATTATTGCTATAATTTAATGGCTTACAAATTTGATGAATACGTTTGGGAATAGAATCAGACGCTTGATCAAACAGAATACAGAATGTAAAAGAAACATTGACGAGATGTAGTTATTCGCGAATTATTCTGTTGATGGTCGTGTCTGATGATTCACTCGTAGTGGAGTTTCCGTGTGGGCTTGCGGTAATCCGCAGAACCACACTTTGAGAGGCGTTGTTCTACTAATGCAATTTCTGGCGCGATCGATCAGACTACACGCAAAGACATACCGTAGAACATACCGAATTTCGAACATTTACGCAAATTGGAATAGATCCCGATTGACGATCCGGCATAAAATTTCCTCTTTGGTATTTTTCGTTAATTAATCGATCTATCTCTGAAAACCGACGTCAGAATTTTTCCACGTAGAAAATAACGATAATTTCTTGACTGTGTTATGCTTCGCATAATATTTAATATTAACTTAAAAACAAGAACAATTTAAATAAATTTTAAATAATTTAAAAAGAATGTAAAATGATTTAAAAAAGTTTTTTTTTCTTAATTTTAAAATAAATCTAACAAAATTCCCTAATTCCACACTCATTGTTAGTTTCAGATCAGTCATTCGTATACTAAATATTATAAATATAATTCAAAATTCTAAATACAATTAGGATTTAATTTAAAATGTTATAATGTTTATAAATTTAATTCATCTTCGGTGTTATACTATGATAATAATATTCTTGGATATGACATATCCAATTCAGTTCGATTGTAACTTTCATAAAAATAAACGCATTGTAAATAAATTTTTTTATCAAAATATTAGGCAAAACAACATAGTGATATCAAGCAAATGTATGCATCTTTATTAATAAAAGCAATGGCAAAAGCATTGGAAAAAATGAGGCATATCATATCTAAAGTAACATCGAAGGGTTAATAATAAATTAAAAACATAATTTTGTTTCAATAATATGATTAAAATTGTTCTAGTTGGATCGCTCTGCGCCAATACGTATTATAGAAGTTATACTTGTATAGTTGTATGAAATTTAGCGAGAACTTAGTTTGCGATCGAACTATTAGATAACAAAGGAAGCTTAAACGACTGCTACTTGGAAATAGAAAATTCAACAGAATTACCATAGTTCCATTTCTAATAAATTATATCGTATAACGTTTTACAGCGTAAGAAAACCGTAATGCAGCTCAAATTCTCTGCCTTTATCGCGACACATTTCTAGAACAATATTAAAGTAATAATATTACAGCATTTGCAAGACAATTTCCAATAGCATTCCAATAACCGCGACAGTGTATCTTCCGAATTCTATCGACGGTCTCACAGTTGCTCGTCGAACAAGCTCGAGATCTTCCGGCGAGTGTTATTCCGAAATCCGAGTCCACGTCGAGATTGAGAGAATCCTCATGCTTCCCATGAATACAGAATCAGGGTTTTGTAAGTTCCAATCTGTTGTATATAGAACAAGCTTACACCTAAAAGAAACTGCCTGCAAAGATACACTCTCTCTTTGTGGTGGAGCTAAATAAATCGAATCTGAACATTGGAACGTTGAGATTCAAACGATACTATCTACGTTGATAAGTCAAAAGTAAGGAAATATTCTAACAAATATAGAGAAAAAAACAGACTTTCACCGCAAAAATAAAAGTTTCAATTATTGTATTATAATAATAGCGCTAATTATTGTATATCATTCGGTAATCATTCGGAATATCATTTTTTAGTCAATTTTGAAAATACACTTTCTGTGTAAGTTCAGCAAAATTTTTGTTTATGACTAATTTTAAACAAAAGGAAAACCAACGTTAGAAACATTCATTGACTTAACAGAAAAAATTTAGAAGAAAGAGGAACGGAAGGAAGTCGGAATGTCAACGAGTTAATTTAGTGAAATGCAGGAAAAGTCGATCACTAGTTTAATGCAAGAGCAGAAAGCAAGGTATTTGAATTAATGGTCGATAATCGGCGTTGCCGCTACGACGTCTTCATGGCGACAACCATGACGATTGTCGTAATTCATTTATAGGAAGACTACCTTCCTCCTTTTATACAAAACGGTAGTTCCTCTGAAAGGAGAAATGATAATTGATTTCTTTTTTTTCAAAAACTTTTTCAGGAAAAATAATGTATATCAAATGCTATATTAAGGTATCTTCTTTTAAGGAAATTTACACTCGAAGTGTGACATTGCAAATCTTTGAGGTTTATATCTCCCAATTTTAGCTTATAATAATATTTACATATTTGATATCGGGATAACACATTTAAAAAATACATTTATTATTATTTAATTAATTAACATTTATCATACTTGTATCTTACTAAAAATTAAACAGTTTAATAAACAAATTTCTATGATTATTTCATTTTTGTATCGTTATAAATTGGAGTTAACATAAATGTAAAAAAGTAGAAAAAGCATCTATAATAATCAAGTCAATTCTTATCCGTATATTAGCATTTCCAATATCCTTTTCCAAGAGGAATAAAAAAGTATATTAATCGATCATATATGAAAAGAATAATACCGGGCTGCGCGGTATCCTCGATACACATACGAAAGATTAGACTTTCATGAAAGTTAATAAATATCTCATCTAGGACGCTTGTGTCTTATACTTTTTTTTTATCTCATAAGTCTCACGGTGCTTTAATCGATTATCAATAATGTCATCGTCATTTTTAAATATGCTCTAATCAACGACGTACGTAAAAAAAATTATCGAGACATCTATAAATTAAAAAACATATTTTAACTTTATAAATCCTGTATTACACAATTGTAGATTATCGTTTCGATAAACAATGCGTAAACAAGCGTTCGATGAATAATTCTGCAGTTTAGATCGGGACTCAATAGTCAGAAGCTATATATTGTCAATGGCATCGAACGCATCACGCCGGCAAACTAACGCGGCAACATTTTCGAACTGGAGGGACGAATGTAGTGTTGAATAATGCAATATGCGCCTGGTACCGGATTAATGTGGTCGGTCTCGCGCGCAAGTGCAAACTTCGTCGATGTACGATGTGTACGAAGTAACCCTAGATGATAATAACTCGTCTTCGAACTAATACGCTTTGCGAGAAAACAAACAGCATTTGAGGAACATCGATAAAATTGTTTTACCAGCACAATTTATGTATATTTATCGAGACGGCAGAATTTAACAATTAGGTGTACGAATCCCAGAATCTAGTCTTATTTATACAAAACTAAATACGAAAGGCTCAAAGGATAATTTATTATGATAAATTGAATAATTTACTAAATAATTATGTCTACTCAGTAATTGATATTCGTAAGTGAACATTTTTTTCGACTACGAAAAATTGTTTATAACAAATATTCTTTACAATCTTACATATTTTTAAGTTACATCTTATTCCAAAGATTTTGACTTTTAAAATAAAGGGATTATTCAATTATGTTAACTTTAAAGAAAGATCTATACTTAAATTAATTTAAAGTACCCATAAATACAATTAAAGAAATTTTGGAGCAAATATCGATTAGAGTTATGTGCATACATCATGTTTTATTAAATAATTATCTAGTAAATTATTCAATTATAATTAAAAAGTAAAAAAAATTTTGAGACAATTTCTATATAAATATACTTGATGATAATAACGTTGATAGAAAATGACTAATTGCAAGATGGAACGTAAGATGGAATCGTGAAAGTTGAGAGATGATCGTAATGTCGCGTGAAATTGCTTGGAGATATGCACATTTAGATATGCATTATGTCGTCCATTCAGAAAAATTTCATAAAGATATATGTGTTATATATTCGCGACAACGAAAGTCATTCCGAGAAAAATGTCACATTTTACATTTAAGCGATATGCGTTCTCACTAAAAATGTAATTCGTCTAATACTGGAGATAATAGAAAAGTTTCAGAGAGTGATGAAAAATTTCGAATATTGCTTATATTGTAATAATTTGTACATTAAATTTCGAATAATGTATGTGATTCTATTTAATGATGCGTAAATAGTCTTATCGACATTGCCTGTCCTCAAGTTATCTCAAATAACAATGGAAACAATTCCATATTAATGAATTCATCTTCATATGGAAATGATGGATGTTTATCTGATATTATCAGTGTATTTAAGTGGCTTCATTCACCAGCAATTGTACGCCAAAAGATTAATATTGTCATTAGTCGCGTTCACTCAAATAAAACCATTTAGGTTTCATTAAACGCCAATAAATTCAATTCATTAATAAAAATAAATTGTTAAATACCACAGTAATAGATATACAACACTAAAAAAAATAGAACAAAGAGCTACCAGTTTCGATAATAAAAAAAAATATATAGCAAAAGATAGAATGTACTTTCATCTATAATAATAATCTGACTAAAAAGACATTCGTAAGTCACCGTTCGAACTTGGCGATTGGAATAGTTCCAACAGTATCTACCAAGAACGATATGTCTTTCTTCCTCGGAAAATATTTACAATTTCCTAGTATTCTTTTAAACGAAAGTCAGTTGGGATCTACGTGCGGGCAGTGATACAGTTTGATGTTGCCATCCAGTGTCACGCTTACATCGCATTTTCTTGAACTGTCACGTATCTTTCAAAGAAATAAAAATTCGTGTTCCTTTTATTATAATACCTCGTGTTATCTGAATTTAATTTGTCTCAGAAACATTTAGTTCGGATTTCGTAGAACTATCGTTATAGAACTATCAAAATCACATTCAGAATGAAGAAATAAAAAACTCTTCGTACGGGTAAGAGTCTTTTCATATTTTTTATTTAACATCGAAATCCTAAAAAATTTATTTAAGATATTGATGTTTATTTAATATTTTAAAAGCAACAGTATATCAAAGAAAACACGTAAATGATGCAGACGTACGACTACTTATTGGTTAAAAAATTAGATTACTCTTATAAGAAGAGTATTACCCTTCAAATGGAAATGTTGATTCATGCTTTTTCCTTTTTCAAGCCATCCGTGTAAAATGCAAATGGGAAAGAAAGTTAAAAGGAAGCATTAAGAAAATTGTCTGTCAGATTTGCCTCACTTTCAATTCTGTTTTCGATCTATAAGCAACTCATATTGTTATTCTTTTTGAAGAAAGTTTTAATTTCTATCTCGTTCAAGTTCATATTTGTCAAATTTTTGTGATGTATATAGATGTGATACAAACAAACAAATTTTCTTGACTAATAATTCTTTAGAGTGGCTACTTGAAAGTGGCTACTACAAGGTACTTAGTCTACGCGAAGCGTTAGCTGGGAAATCTGACGGATTCAGGGGTAGTTGGCTGAAGCCCCGAGTGTAATCGCATTATGACCCTTGTGTATAGCTCTCATTACACCCCCGACAGCACTCCATCATTGCTTCTCCCAGTTTGTTGCAACGCAGACGTATAGATAAAACAAAGCTTTATCGTCAAACTAGTTCCCTAAATACGGTCAGTGCTCAAAACGTTTTAGAACTCACTCTATGCATAATATTTAGTTTCTGTTACACCGCAATTACACCCAAACATGATGTCATATATGCATAATAATATTATTGCTATATTATACGCAATAATAAATAATTTGTAAAGTATTAAAATAATTGCTTTTTAAAATGTATTTATCTGTATTTTTCCATAATGATTTTATGTAAATCGACACTTTATGTCTATCGACATTATATTTTTGCATGAATTTTTTCAAACAATTTAACCAATTTCATCCAATTTTTCTAGTTGAAGTGTTCTCAATTAAATTTTCAAAAATGAATTTTAAGCTCTCCCACATGTAAAAATATTAAAGCACTATTCAACGCGTAAATACAGCTTTTTCTGCACGGAAAGATAACGTTTGAACACATTAGAAAATACTGTGATCGATCAGAATAAGCCGACAGGTTGTATTTTAGATAGAATTTCAGATATTTGGCTCCTATCGCAATGTAACTGTAATTTCATCACAAATAGAAATAAAAATATGTAAACATACAAAACAACATGTTTTATAAAAAAGATTTTATCATATTAAATACAATTATTAATGTAATTAATATTTACTAATGTAACATAAATTTACTATCATTCTGATATTTAAAGTATTTGAATATCGGGACAATTTGTAATTGCAAATGATTAAAATTATGCTTTATACATGATTTTTTATAAATTATGATGATTTCAAAATCGCATCTTTTTTACTTAAATAAGATACCGGACAAATAAAATTTAATACATATACGTACAGGTATATAAATATATATAGTCATTAAAAAAAAAAAATATATATATATATATAAAAGATATCCATTACACTAATGGTCCTAATCCATCAGTCAGACCATCACAGATGATCGACGGGAGGTCAGTCTCTGACAAGGCATCTTAACTCTATTCATATCGAGATAATCGAGGGCTAAGAACACACAAGGGAATTGACCCAATCCATTCCGATTCGATAAATCAAGAAAATATTACGAAGTAAAACGTCTGTCACAACACAAATTTGCACATTCAGTCGAGCTGAAATATAGTTTGATATCGTTAAGATCATCATCAAGGCCAGACGTTTCCAAGAGTCAAATATTTTATTATTGACTTTCCGGTTGCAACGAACCTCGTTACAGAGAGGATATTACTTCAGTTCGCTGAACTATTTTTCTGTCAAGAAGAATTCATTTGTTTGCATATCTCGATCGAACTCGGAAAAATCTATGAGAAAAGTTGGCGACTTTACACAAGTATATAAAAGCTCATATCAGCTACTGGACATTTGCAAAAACATTTGTTATGCAAAATTCAAAATGTTATATTAATAAATAATAAATAATAGCACAATGCATATATAATTATGTATACGTAAGTAGAAAGTATTAATTAATGTCTATTATTCCTTTTTCATAATTTCAGAAATATAAACTTAAAAAGGTATTTACAGAAAAAATTTTGCAGTATCATAATACGTTATTCGCTTTAATGTTCCGTTCGTGCAATTATAAGAAAAACTAGAGATAATTAAAAGATATAAAGACGGTAAAAAATATTTTAAAACTGACCGGATTACATAAATAAAATGTTATCATAGCTTTTGTTCTAGTTTTGCTACTATCTCTGTATTCTAAAATCTTCTAGATGCATGTACTATTGATTCGATTTATTCCTGACCCGATTATGTCTTGAAAAACGAGTTTCGGCTGCAGATTCTCCTTTTGCTACTCTCTGGCGCATCGACAAATATTTCGTTTGGTTAGTACCTTGGGGAGACTGAAAGCGCGTGCAATTCCCGAATTCTTTAGAGATGCGTTCACAAGCTATTTTGCAATCCACTTACGTGCAAATTTGCCTACCTTTTCCCATAATTTATATCATTAATATTATATTATTTTCTTTTTATTTATTATTTTCTTATTTCTTATTTTCTCAGATTACATTATTTTCTTATTTCTTATTTTCTCAGATTACATTATTTTCTTATTTCTCATTTTTTATTTTTTCAGCATTGTGCTTTTTTTTCATTTAATCGCTTCGGAGTTTTCGAATTAAATTCCATAAGTGCGCACTTTATAGGACTATACAAATGCAAATCTGTATTTCAAAATAAAGAAAAAAAGTTTTATTAGATTTTACCTTAATGATTAACTTTTTCTAATAATTAATGATCCAGTAAACATATACTTTTTTATAAATTTTTTTTGAAAAGTATATACTGTCATATATAAAATGTAAAATAAACGATGACAAAAATATGTCAAATTCATGACTCGAAAAATAATATCTAAGATATAATGTATGCTATTGACTCGTTCACGTGTGAAAATGTTATGTAAAACTAGAGAAAATCTGATGGGCATGCGACAAATTTAACGTATCTTTATCGATTCCTCTACCTGTTTATGGAAATGTCTGACATCGTCAGCAACGTTACTTTGCGACAGTCTATTTTCCTTATCTAGGAAGAGCAGGGAAATGGGACATTACATAAAGCATCTGATGTGAAGATAAAGATTTCTAAAAATCATAAATATTATTAATATTACAAAGATTAATATAAAATATTTAGTTATTATAAAATATAAATCACACAACAAAATAAATTCAATATTTTTGTTGCTTCGATAATAAAGGTATTAAATATTATCAAAAAAAATATTAAATATTATCTGATTAAAACTTCATCCTTATTGACGAACAAACGCGCAAAAGCGACTTTCTTTCAAATTTTCTCATCGATTAAAAGAGAAAGTTCGCCAGTGACTCTATCTGGGAATCATGCAATCATCCTGCAATTGAATTCAAATGTCTGGAACGAAGTTCATTAAAAGAAAATATGAACGGAAACTTACTTGATTACGTTCAGTCGGAAATACCGACGTTCCACAGATTAATTTTTACTTGATAGCAGTTCTCAAATCGATCGAACTGGTATTATTGCGACTGCATAGTGCATCAGCAGATTATTAACGTTCGTATAAATATGCGAATAACAAATATAGACACGCGTTATTTCAGAATTTCAAGAGTTACAAATAATTTAGAGAAAAAGTAAAGAAACATTCTCGTTTCGCCAGTTACAAATGTAAATATACCTAACAAATTGGAATCAGTGCACTAAATCAACGTCTGATTACATCGCCGAGATTCCTGTAACTGATCCCTTTTACATCAAAATGCAAGTCTGCACATTCATCATCTATCCTTAACTAACAGAATACTAACTTAGTCTAAAATAACATTCGTGTTTGCTAGTCCTGATACATACACATGGCGAAAAAGGGAGATGACCGACAGCGGAGGATGCAAGGAAAACGGATGAATTGGGGAGAGAGCAAATACTTATGAGTTATGAGTGTCTCGGAAGTTTGCAGGCAGTCGTCGCGATTCGAATCGGGCGTTTCAATTTCGGAGTTTAAGAAGCTGTGGAATAGAAAGTATAGTTTCGGAGGCTGAGTGGAGGAAAGAATTGAAAGGTGATCAAGATGGGGGAAAATCTCAGGAAAAATACATGAACGAGGATCTCCCGCTTACTGAACTATCGTGAAATTATTAAGAGCATTCCCCTGTTTACGACGCCGTTTTCGGTACTATCCTGGAATGGACGACTCGTTGCGACTCTCTCACGATTTGCTAAGCGATTTTCATGATTTTTCAGATCTTTTACCGTAAACTTCGATCAGCAAATATCTTTGTAGATGTAAGTTCGATAAATATAAATTTAATTAAATTTCATACTATTTAGGAAGATAAAATGGTTGACTAAATAGAGTAACTATGATTTACAATTTTTACGAATTTTAACATTTCAAACATCGTTAGAGACTGTAATATTTTTATTACATACACCTATTTTTTTTGACAAATGAAAATACAATAATAAATTAAAATCTGAAATTTATTTGAGAAGTTTTAATAATGTATCGAATCTAGATAATGTAAAGCAAAGTAATATATAAAAATTGATCATTGCAATATTAGCAATATGTAAATTTATCATTAAGTAATATTTATCATAACATAGCTCTGATATTTTTTACATACATTTTACTAAAATAATATATTTTCAGTATACTAAAACATTTTACGCTCATATTACCATTTTATTATTTTTTACTTATGTTTTATACATGTATATTATACTAAAATAATACAATATATGTTTTTAGTATGCTGAAAATATTTTAAGCTCATATTATCATTTTATAATTTTTTAAAAAATATAGGTATTTTTCTAAAAAATAGGACTTTATTTTTAAAATATTCAAATATTTGACAAGTTCAATCCTAATGAATTCTTTGAATTAAACAATATCTTCACAAAGATATTATACGAATTTAAACTGTTTTGTATAGCATAGCAATATTGTAGAATAAATGTGCGATTAACTTTCCATATAAATTCTAATAACAAGTAAGCTAACAGAATTCGGAGGATGAACATTAAAGATTTCCTCTTGTGTGCTCCAATTCAAGCGGTCGGCAATTAATTCGACGCCTAACTTTCTTAACTGCGATGAAATATGCAAACTAAACGAGTACGTAACGCGTTGCTAAGTTGCGGTGAGATATCATGCTGATGATACTAGACGGAGAGAAAGAGAGAGTGGGCAAAGATAAAAGCTGCAAGATCTGGGAAAGCTCTCGAGATACTGATATCCGTCGGCGCCACGAAGTCGTATCTACCCCTTCGCTTGCTCACCCCTTACTCTTTTACTCGCCTCCCTCGCGTTATTTTCTCTTTGCCTATTTGTTTCCTTTCTCTCCTTCTCTTTCTCGAAATATATATGCTTCCTCTCTCTCTGATCTTTTATTGCGTTACCACTGTAGTCTGATTTCGTACAGCATGTACAATCAGTCGGGGTAGTCGACCCCACTTTTCACCGGAGATAGCAAACGCTGATATGTAGCGTTCAATCAGAAATAGAAAAGAGAATGTTTAAACAGTGATAGACATTTAAGTTGCATCAAGAATAAAGTGTGTGTAAAGTACATTATATTGTTCGCTTATTCATTATATAAATTTAATTAATCGATAATATTTTTTATCCTTTTAATTAATTTTTTTTTTTAAATCAATAATTGTTTAATAAAAAACTGAAAGGTAAATCATAGCTTTGTCCCAATATTTTTTTAATCCCAACATTTTGTTAATAAACATTTTACAATAATTTATACTTTGATGAGTTCAAGATGCAAGAATTCAGAATTAATGTTGTTATTTTATCGTTACGTTCTGAATGTTAAATAGAGAATCGATGCTTGAGAAAAGTTTAAAACTTTAATTTCGCAATTAATCAAAGGTAGGTGAGTAGCAAGTTCATTCAAGCCGCAAATGAAGTTGACTAATATAATTTACGTAGTTTTATTGAGGATTTTCCCTCACAGATTTTCTCATTATATAGTTGATCGTAAAATGAGAGATAATTGAAATCTTTGTGCGGGATAAAATAATCGGGCACATACACACACACACACACACACAAGTGACGAAATTATGGACCGGCAAGATGTTCACAAGTAAGAACAAAAAATGTCAAGACTTTCAAGATTTACGATGAGGAAAAGCAAAAAGAAAGAAAGAAGTCGGGAGTTCCCTTTGTTGTTGAAGTTACTCGGCACCATTTATTCACTCTCTTCTTTCGTCACTCGTCGTTGACAAGGAAAGGAAGGAGGAAGCCCGAGAAAAGCCGGATTTTCCGAGGCATCCTCCTCGCGTGACAAAACGCGATATCCCGGAACGTCCTTGATACGATATTGTTGCAGAAATGCTTTAAAGATTTGATGAATACGGGATATGAAACGGACAAAGTCAAGTATGCGTGATACGCATACCTTTATATATCGCGTACAGAATAGAAAAGACGAAAGATATATTATGCGAAGCGTTTGCATTTCCGTTTCCAATTATAAAATACTTTAATTTTTTTATATTTTACCATATTTCATTCATTTAATAGCTTGAGGGAATGAAAGCGAGCGGTTGTAATGTACCAACTAATTATAAAAAGATGTCTCAGAATAAGCTTCATCCAAAGACCTCGTTTTAATAAGCCGATTATTAAATAGTGAGATTTCGAAGTACCGCAGGAACGTAAGTCGCGATATAAAGGCGAGCTTCTTTCATGTTACAATCACCTCATGGATGAAACTCGCATAGCAGATGAATGGTGGGCATGCACGAACGACTTCAAGTCCCCTTCGCAGTTCGATGCCGTTTCCTTTTAAAAGGGAGCTAGAAGATTTACCGAAAGAATGAATACGGACGATTAACCAGTGAATTTCCTGCATTTCCGTACGGCACTTTTTACTCGTATTTCGCGCCGGTGCGATGGTCCGATCCATTTCGAGTGCGCAACTCGTTTCTTCGATTCACCACTTTTGTATAGAGACCACGAAAAAGAAATCTCTACATCAAGATTTTGCATCCCACAGAACTATTAGCTTCAGAATATTAGAATTTAATATTTTCCTTGCATTAGCGCCCGTTACGTAAAGAATACATAAAATATGACTATCAGTATTTCAAATTTACAAAATTCTTTTATGAAGTTGAAATAATACTTTGCATGTTTAAAATAACGGAAAATTTTGAAATAATTTTTTATTATTAATTATGCGTTATTATACTCGTACATATATAATTTTATAAATAATTTTATAAATAATTTCCTACATAAAATTGTAGAATATATGTTCTGTATTTCTCGTGCAAAGATCAAGATAAATCGAAAAAATAACTCAAAATTAAATTGTTAATTCATATAATAATTTTGAGTCGCGTGAATTGTTAAAATTAAATAAAAAATTATATATGCCACGACAAATTAATAAAAAAATTCATTATTTTAACTAATTAAAGCAATAAATATTAAAATATTAAACGACAAGCTTTTATATATATAAACAATTTTTTTTTCTCCTTAAACAATATTCAATATACATTATCACCAACAAATTGTAGGCTATTTAATCTGCACGACGTTAATTAATCAGCGAAACCGATTTATTCAAGCATCATATATTTAGATGTTGGCGGTGTCCTTTATCAACTAGATGTACTGAAGAGTAAAGGACGTCCACAGAACGATTTATCGTGATAAACCTTTCAACAAGATTCCCTACCCTTATTTATCCATCAAATTAACGGACGTTGATTAGGCGGGGCAGCAAAGCATGGTTTAGGAAACTACCAGTTGACAATTAATTATCATCTGTATCATTTATTACTTAAGAGTTCTATGGTAAAGTAGGACATTATCCTATATTCATTTGCGAAAGACTTTATTATACTGCAGACTGCCCCGAATATAACGAATCATTTTTCACACGCGACTCTATGAATCTGATGTCAACTTTTCCTAATCAAATAAGAAAGAGAATATTTTTTTAAGCGGATTTTGATATTTAATAATTAATATTTATATATAAAATCACAAATACATTTTTCAGTTCTACAAATTGCGCGCATATTCGATTTATCAAATTTGAAACGCAATCATAAACTGGATGCATATTATGGAATTGTTCGGAATAGATTTCGATCGGAATTATTTCATTTTCCTTAGAAAATATAATGGAAATCTAGAAAATAACTAAATAACAATTTGGAATCTATTCCAATTGGAATATAACATCATAAATTGATCGTTAATTTAATAATGGTGCTAGTAAGTATCATAAAACACTGTAAAGAATTTATTATGAAAAATAACCTGAGTTTGAACCTAAAGTTTCCAACTTTCCAGGACTAACATCTTAATGATCGGGAATTGCAAGTTCAAGGTTGAGATATTTTTCGCAATAAATTCTTTGCAGTGTTTTAAGAAGATTATTAGTATCATTATTAAATTGACAGTCAATGTAATTAATGATGTAATTTCCAGCTTCATGCAGTTTATGATTGTTAAGTTTCAAGTTCAACAAATCGAATCGTACAGTTTATAAAACTAAAAAATATATTTGGAAATTTACACATATAAATTATAAATATTATTAAGCATCAAGATTCTCTTTAAAATAGGATTTTTTTCTCTTATTTGATTTATTTTTATCAATCTAATTTACTCTTATAATTCTTTTTCCAAATTGAATTGTCCAGGAAGAACATTATTTATTGCAGATTTTCAATCCTTAATATTTTAAATATTTTTTATAATTGTTCCATAAATTATAAAACTATTAAAATAAAATTCTAAAAATTAAATAAAAATTGAATCTTAGATTTTAACATTATACTTTCCTTATCTTATTGTTAGACGGAAATATATCATGTCATCTCATGAGGAAACTTCATCCACAAAATCATATGTATCTCCCTGCATTATACCTAGTTGTTTTTGTAATCAGGAATCTCATTTGTTACGATAATATTGTTGTAAGAAATGAATGGACTCAATTGTAATGATGAGAGAGAGGAACCGTTTGAGTTAGAATTAGAATGGAAATTATCTTGCCTCCGTCATTATTTCGCGAGTTATATCCGTGTGATCTCTTTATCTTTGTATCCGTTTCACTGTCTAAACGTCCTACACGTTACAAGCAGTGCGCGAATGTCTCGAGGGCATTCACGGCGAGAAATCCAATTTCAATGAAAAGGCGGAACAAGAGGTTACGATGCGAGACAAATATCGTGTTTCAGGACGATACACCGCCGTGCAGTTATGTACGTGTTGTCTGCGTAAATTCTTCAGGCCTGTCGGCTTACTCGAGAGAGAATTTAACCGTTTTATCGCGAAAACAGGGAATACGGCGAAACCATTACTAGAATTCCGCTTGTCTTCTCACATTCAGATACTAGCACTCTTTCAATCAGATTACTGCGAGACTCAATATTTTGAGAAAGAACCAAATAATTTTTGACAACTTATTTGTCACGAAAAAGCTGTAAAACGAGTCAACGAGTAAAATGTAATCAGTACAGTAAATGTATCATTTATTTATTTGAAGCAATATTGTTTTTTCTATCAAACAACCACTAGTAATTATGATCTTTTCATTGCAATATTTTTTTAATCTCATGCATGTACGGTTCGTACAATGATATTAATAATTTGCACCGAACATCCATATTTAACAGTAAATTTAATTTACTACCGGGTGCGACCGCTTATACCAGACGCATTAATTAACAGCAACTGTACTAAATACACGAAATTCATTACTATTCGCTATCCGTAGGAATTAAGCCAGAAATCTAGCAATTATTTCGCAGCAATATGTCTATATCGTTTAGGAAATGGTATATTAATATCATACATATATATATAGATTGTCAATTTCTTTTTACTATATATCAGCTATTTTCTCATTTTTTTAAAAATATTTTAAACAGAATTAAATAATTATCTAAAAGTTAATAATTTTGAATAAAATTAATTAAATGTTCTGTAATATTGCTATGTATAATGTATATTATTATGTAAATATCATTTCAAATGATTATTAATTATTAAATGCATAATTATCATATCATTTTTCAGAAAATTAAGCAAGTTATATTAGCTTGTGAAATAATATTTCTATAATTTAGGTACAAAATTTTTAACAGTATATATTAAGACAATAAATAAAATATACAAATAAAAATTACCATTTCACATAACTAATAAAATAAATAGTTAAATTTTAATATTGTGTATTGAATAATAATATGTGTATGTTTCGTTAGAATTTTGATTCATGTATTTTATATCTAGTAGGAAATATTGAAAATGTTATAAGCCAAATACTAGTTTAAGAGGGCCATCGAGTAACTCAACGGACTCTCATTAGTAACACGATAACGGATGTTCGACCATTATAAACCTGTAATCTGATGTACTAAGTAGCTGACGTATCTGTATTAACGCTGGTTACAAGAAAGCCACCAGTAGTGTCACTTACTACATCTAATATTATGTTGCATGATTGAATTTCGTAAATTATCTATAAATGCGATAACATAATGATATGCCAAAAAAGAAATCATGCACTCTCAGAGATTATATTTGAAATAAATATAGTTCAACATTTAAACTATTTATAAATATTCTTTTTTAGAAATTTAGATATAACACGTAAAATTTTTGATAGATTCAGATTTATATGTACATAAATTATATGTATATTATAAATTAATATGCAAGATATATTAAATTTATTGTAATATTATAAAAATAATTATTAACGATACTTTAAAATAATAATTATATTTTATTATGTATCTAACTCTTCTATATTATAAAATATATTATAAAATACGTTATAAAATGTATGTATTATATTATAAACATGTCAAATATAACTCTTTCTATATACGATGTACAACTTTTTTTTTAAGATGAACAATATTAATAGAAGTGTCTTTATGGTTGAAAAAAAAGGATGAAAAAAAAAGTAAAGAAAGAAGAAGCGCAAAGTAGAAATCACTGGAAATCACTGAGAGTAAATTTCGAGATCCACATATATCTTGAGTACAATAATTATTGCTGGAGACATTGTCGACAAACGTAGCTCAAGAGAGAGAAAGACAGAGAAAGAGAGAGGGTAACTTCTAAAAAAGTTTGATTTGAGAAGCGGCTCTTAGTCAAAGTTTTCGGGAAAGCAACTTGCAGGGGAAAAGGATAAGTTCAGCTTCGGATAGTTAGTAGGAAAAGATGTCAACCCACGTGTCTAGTCCGACTCGTTTGATGACAAACTTTTCCTCGCTTAGTATAAACTCCAGATTGAACCGTAAAAAGAATAAGAAATAATATTTCGATTATGATAATATCAGATCGATTGTAAACAATGAACGAATAATTTTGGATCGTAATTCAAGATTCGATCGAAAAGTATGAACAAAATTTTGTTTTTTTCGTAATTACCAAAGGAAATCACGTAATTGTATTCGGGATAATTTAAATTTAAAATTTAGCTTCATTTTAATGTGAAATTTAAATTCAGCTTTATCGGCGTATATTTTTCAATATACATGGACTGATTAATCATTCAACGACTGTATTTGTGATATTACTGTAAAAAAATATTAGTGTTTTATTTTATCACACATATATACTGAATATATATATATATATATATATATATATATATATATCCACGTAAAATCAACGTGCGATGAATTTACATGAACATGTTTATGTTAGACGAGACCATTTTTGTTTTCACTTTGTTTAAAAGTAAATACCATAAAAAAACATCAATTTCAGAGGACACCGTATTTTTATTATTTTATTGAGTCGTCGCGTTAAGTCATCGTACGAAAAGTACTTTAAAATAAAACTATCCTGTCCAAAGTAAACAGTTGTCGAGATGCAAACTTACCAATTTTGACGACCGAAGGTAGCGCGTCGAGCACCAATGGCAGCTGAAGCAGCTGAAGAACAAAGATAGAGGCTACCAGGCAGCCCAGATTCATAGCTCATCTCGGAAGCCCTCCGCAGCGGCCTCTCGGTGGCCTCTCACACAAACACTATCGCACAAATTGTGTGATGGATAGGGTTTGACGGTTCTACGCACACCTATACATAAAAAAATGTGAATATTATTTATATTTATTAGATATGTTGTGTAGCTCGGTGAAAGAACGATTCGCATTTAATCGATTGCGCATTTAATATACACGAAAAAATTTCGTAATCTTAGTGTAGTGGAATTCTTTAGACCGATCGGTCGGTTCTTATTTTAAAATCGTGTTAGGTAACGTTTTAAGATGCTAATGCAGTCCTTTGATTGATTCATGATATTTTAATATTGTATTTAAAACGATTCTAAAAATCTGATTACAAATACTGCCTTTAGATTTAGATGACTCTTTGATTCTCAAACATATAGGAACTGATGGTCCTACTCATCCCCTCATTGCTACTACATGTTTATTATTCGAACAGACGTAAAATGTACCGCTACTGCAATCACTGCAAATTAATATTATGGCTTAATTTCATAAAATAATTTTAATTATAATATCTTTTAACCTGTATTATATGTATATACATTCAATTATACATTATAATCTTTATAACATATCTTTAAAATAAATCTGAATTGTGTGCGCAAATACAGGAGAGTTTTGTATCTATTACAGTTCAGTCAGTTTCTCTGTTTAAAGAAAAAAGAATTTTTTACTGGTACATTAATTAAAAGTTCGCGTTGAAACAGGTTGGAAATAGAATGTATCCGCAATGTTGCTCTTTACTGCACGTAAAATTCATAAGAGTCGGCCATATCCTACTACAAATGCGGAAAACATTTTTCAACAGAGGAAAAAAAAAGATTTCCAAGCATTTTTCCAGCAAACAAAAATTTCCTGTTTTGCATAAATAATATTTGAAACGTTCGATTCGCCGACAGGTATTTCTTGCTCGAGATGTTTCTAGGTATAATATTTCAACTAGGCAAACGATTCTTGCTGAGAAATGTATACATCGCCTATACGCAGAGTATTGTTCATGAATTCGTGTGGCATAACGCAGAAAACTTATCGTCACTCATACTATTTTATGTTCTAAATTTCAGTGGCGCTCGGCCAAAAAGTTGGAGGGCAGATGTCTACTCGTGTAACTTCACGTTTCTAGCAAACGTGATACGTGCGACCCAACATTTTGGACAAGGAAGACTAGTGAGAAAATGTACTGGCAGCATTTGCATTATTTCAAGGAATTTATATAATAAATCAGATCATATATATAAATTACAATAATTTGTACTAATTAATTTTTATACGAGAGTTTCATAGCATATTCTAGTTCGAAACTTTAAACTAATATTAATAATGCAATTAATGCACTAATATTCATCACAAATCATTGAAAAAACAAATATATTTAAAGGAAAATTAAATATTATAAATTAAATTTTTAAAGTATTGAAATCTTCTCTTCATTTATACAATAATATAAATTTATAATTGTTTAGAGAATAATCTGAAATAATGGTTTATATTTAATATTTTATGTGAACATTCTATAAGAATAAGCATTACAACATATGAATGCAACATGAAATGCGAGAATCATTTATAAAATTTTATAATAAAAATGTACAAGCGATGAAAACACAGAATCACATAATGCATTTATTCTACTTTGAATGTAACATGCATTCAATGCTTTCATGTTTCATTAAATCAATACAATGCATACATATTATTGTATAAAAAAAATTTAAAGGTATTATAACCTATAACGTTGCTATAACGTTGCATACATTTATTTTTTATTATAGCCAAGCAATTGAACTTTTTTAGACTCGTTTCATCAAATTTTCAGTTTAGGTCAACGAAATTAATATCTCCATTTCCATACTATCCATCATCTATGCTTTACGAGC
This sequence comes from Acromyrmex echinatior, assembly GCF_000204515.1. Next base: position 768,040 of record NW_011627352.1, on the reverse strand, counting down.
AAACAAAACCGAACGATTTACTTGACAAACTTTGCATTTCTCTTCTTACTCAACGCGTGACTTCCCTTCTTACTTCTTGCTCGCCGATGCTGTCTCGTGAATCAATAAAATTACGAAATAACTGCGATGTTTTGTCACCGGCTGTACGCTCACTGGCAGAGACCACCGGTATTATTTGATTTTAATTCAATGTCATGATTTCTTTGCAAAACAAGGAACAATTTGCGATACTTCTCGCACGACTTCCGCCGTAGATATCGTTGTCGTCACAGTGATATTAGAAGAAACAATGGCACGATATTCAATTCGCAATGTTGCGCATTCGTCTGCGAGGAATTCCGCAGACTGTCTGGCGACTTTCTCGCAAATTCCTCACAGATATTCTCATACAGTAATTCTTTCATTCGACTCTATTATGAGAAAGTGGACGTATTTCTTCCATCTTCCAATGCGGAAATCCGACCCGAGTAATTGTGAATCTTTCATTTAGTCGCAGAAGAAAAAACATCCTAAGGCTAGCAATAAATCTCATTAGAAATATGACTATATGTTGCGATAAATAATTTTTTTTTACTAGTTGAAGAGAGCAAGAACATTGAAAATACCATTTTTAAGATGTAATTAATTTAAGATTATTAAGATTATTTTGTTGATTTAAAAAAATTTTTATTTCTGAGATATTTCTGGCTTATTAACATTTCCAATTATTAAATTACTCAAAGTTTATACGATTAAAAGAAGATAAAATTGTGAAAAAAATTTCTTTTACGTTAGAATACACACATAACGAATTCAAAGTAAGAGAAACGTTATCGTGATTGGAATGCTGAGTAATTAATTCATTTTCCTCGCAAGGTGACATACTATTTGTAATCTCGCAATTAGCACGTCGGAAGAGGTGAAGGAACGCGAACATCTGGAGTGAAAATATATCAAGTCCTCGGTTCCATCGCCTCGTAGAAGACTCCTTTGAGGAAAGAATGAGAAAGTTGTTAAGCCAAAATCTTCCGGGAATTTAGAAAGATTCGCTCTACGTCGCATCCAGGTTGCCTTAATCGCGCCGCTTTATTCGACGATAATTCGTCGCGGCTATAGAAACGCCTTAATGGCATAGAAGAAAAAGCGGCATGCAAGTGTGCGCGCAAATAGGATAAAAATGAAGGTGATGAGAAGAAGGTGAAGAATTAGTGAAGAGTGGAACAACGCAGAGAGAGAGAGAGAGAGAGAGAGAGAGGGGGCAGGAGGAGGAGGAAGGAAAGAGGGGGAGGGAGAGAAAGGCAGTGCTTTAAATATATATATTTCTACTCCCTTCTCTTCGTTCGCCATCTTTAGTGATTTACGGTCATCCTAAAACATCTTCGCGATATCGTGTCCCGCCCACTTGGGAAGAAAATAGAAGGAAAGCGGCTTATGCTGGTCCCAGAATTCTCGTTAACACCATCATTTCCATCACCTCCGATATGTGGATTATACGAGAGAAATCGCTTGCTAAGGGGCGTCGTATTTCGTTTTTTTTCGCGTCTTTAATCATTTCTTCGTGGCATTTTACGACGAATTTAGATCAATCGATTTTCGATCTGACCGAGCAATAGGTGAGCATCGTCAACGTTCGTCGAATCTCTAATTGAAATATTTCGCATACCTTGTCAGAATGCAGTTTTGTGAACATGCGGGTAAGTTTTACAGAAGATTTGTGATTGAACAACCGATATAAAATCGTCACTGATATGAAATTTTTACATAAAATCTTTTTTCTCAATATATTTGAAAAAAAAAGAATATATTATTTACACACATTAATCAAGGAAGTTACGCAAAAAAGGATTTTCAATTTAGTAAATTTCTCAAAAATTTAATAAATTCACATGTAATTTCTCAGATTTTATAGTAACGCGATCTCGCACAACGAGAACTGTATAACGAGAACTCAAGTAAAGTGCATTCTATGTTCCTCTTTCCTTTTTCTCGATTTCTCTGTTCTATCGCACCCTTTTCTTCGATTTCCTGCCGTTTAATGTTTCGATATCGTAACTTTGTATGATCATTTCGTGGCGCGATGCAATAAAATTTAATTATCCGTACTACTATCAACGAGAGGGCAAAGCTGATACAAAAGCATACTCCACTTTAATCCATTCATTTATACGAATGTCGTAAAAAATAGATGGCCGTTTAATTATCGGAATACAGGTAAGAATTAATATTTAATGCATGTATAAATGTTAACAATTTAAAGTAATTCACCATTCATTAAAATTTTTAACTCGTATTTCAAAAATATAAATTATTACGAAATAATATTCCTTTTTATCCAAAATAAAATTAATTAAATAGAGTAGTTACCAATTAATATTAAATGGTTTATCTATAGACATGACTATAACAATGTCTTTAATTTTTAACTTAAATATATCCATAATATTAATTATATAACTAAGCCACATTCCATTGAGATATTTAACGTTGGTAAATTGTACAAATTTTATGTTGCTTTAGTTATCGGGATTATTTTTAATAAACAACATTTACTTGCATATAAAGCTGTAATTATGTCACGAACATAATATATGACATAATATACGAATAATACTGACCCATTGTTATCATGAATTATAATAAATATGATATAATATTCCCGCGATATTTATTGTTAATAGTGTACGTAATTTATTATTGTTTCATATTTTACTTTCTGATACTATATATTAAAGAATTAGCTTATGGAAGAAATAATTAAACTTATGTGGTTAATCGCGACAATAGAAATTATGCATAAAAGAGAGAGAGAGAGAGAGAGAGAGAGAGAGAGAGAGAGAGAATACACGCACGATTTCATTTGTATTATAAAATTTAAAAATTAATAATATGCTTCGCCCTTATTCCGCTCATCATTAATTTCTATAATGTTAATGATATTCAAATAGAATTTTAATTCATTAAATCCTACAGTGAATAATTATTACTAAATAATTCAATGCGTATAATTTAATACATATGAAATCTAATTAAAGCAATCGGAAATGCGTTATTTTAATCTAATATGAAACATGCATCTATTTTATCATACTGATTCGGTCATACCTTTGTAGCTCTAATTTTAAATTGGCTCGTATGATTTATATAATAAAATAAATTATTATAAAAAATACATAATAAATTGGATTACATAGAATGGGACGCATTATGTTATTTGCAATTAATTACGATAGAGTCGAATGATCTAAAAAGTATACATAATAATCAATGTCATTGAAATCGTAAGAATCGATTATTTTTAACGCAACTGCAGTATTTTGTCACCACAGCGTACTGTTATGAGCAATATAAGTAAATATAATTTTCAAATAAATTTCTGGTTTATCGTGTCGAACTTCAAAATAATCAATGTCCATTTTATATTAATATCGAATATATTCAATGATGACGTAATTGGGCATATTCGTCAATCAATAGCAATAATTTATGTAAAAAGATGCAATATAAATTAAAATACCTTATCATGTAATAGTATTTAAATACAAGTTGCAAAAAAGGAAATTATTACTCTGTTGACAAGTTACATGGCAGACAGTGAACTCTAAATTATCAGAACAATTCGTTTCGGTTCAAAAGCTAGTTATCGATTTTGCTAACGAACCGAGTAGGATCGCGTCGTAGCACGGAACTCACTTACCAAATTGGAATAAATGAGTTATGTATATTGTTTTCACCAATCACACCCCCGAGAATGTCGTAGAAGATTAGAAAAAAGACAAAGAGTGGCATTGTTTTTGCAGTGACTTAAATGGATTGGATAAACTAGATTTTACTAAGAATGACTATTGCCGAAATTTATCTTCTTTTTGAAATGTTTATAAATTTTAAAATATTTCAGAATTAATAGAAAATAAGTAAATATAACATTGCTTCTTGTAAAATTAATTTCAATTTAAAAAACTCAAAAATATTAAATTTAAAAAAATATCGAAATTTTAATATGTAATATTTCGATTAAAATTGTCAAAAAATTGAAAGATTCAATCCAATTTTATGATAAACATGTAAATTTGCTTACCAATCCATTTAATATTTAATTTCTTACGATCAATTTAGTGTCTTCAATCTCGCATCGAAATTATTTAATCAATTTTTAACTCTAAGATTAATCCAAAGTAAGTCCATAAGTCGCATAAAAGTAACGCATAAATTCACTAACTGCATTTGCTTCGCTCCGAATCACATTGAAAATACAAATCAATTCGCACTTCTTACGTTTACCACTTACTTGAGCTTTCAAAAAGTTTCCTATTCTCATCTTTAAGCGATCAAGTAATTAAAATGGCGTCTACTTACCGCGTTTTGCATCGCGGCTGTCGTTTACGTCCGGCAACTTTCGGCAGTGGGAAAAACCTCACGGAACGCTTGGAAAATCGTTGGGACGACGTCTCGAGGGGCGCGGAGACATTCGAAGACGTTGACTTTTAGGAATACCGGCGTGCAAAGACGTGCGTGGTCCTTGCGACATGCGTAAACATAACCTCCGTATGTAGTGTGCGGACCGTTATCATCGCGGAAACATAAACATACACATCCTACCGTGACAGAGGCCGGCGCGCGACTGCCGTTCAGCCGTTCGGTCGTCGACTCGCGACGTTAGCCGAACATCCCCGAGCTCCGATTCTCGCCGAGCGGCCACGTGCTCGCCAGCCAATCACGCTTGCGCTGGCCCACGTGCTCGTACAAACAGACCATGTGAGAACGATTAGCGCGCGCTTTGCTACCTTTACGGAGCAACGAGTTTTAAATACCATTGCTCCGTTTTGAAGTAAGACGCTTTTAAATGCGATGCCATTTCGAAGAAACGAATCGACGAGATGCTGTTTCGAACATTCAGCCAGAGGCACACGATGCGATTTTTCTTGCAGTTTTTCTCGACTATAAATTCTTTGGAAGTTTTGAAGTTTCAGTAATAGTCGCATAAAAAAGTCACATTAAGAAAAGAAGAATGATTTAGTTATTGCTATGCTATTATAATAATTCAGAAATAATGTAGAGATATTAATATTTTAATAGTGCATTTAGAGCACCAATCGTGATATGCTTGATTAAAAGAAATGAAATACAATTACAGATAGGAAAGAATGCAAATTAAATATTGTAATGAATATACAATATGAACTGTATCATTAAATATATCATTTAATAATAAAACTAAAAATACAACATGATTAAAAGTGTTACAGCATAATCAAACACGATGTGCTTGATTAAAAAAAAATAAAATATAAGAGATGAAAAAAGAAACGAATTAAATGTTGTAATAAATATATAATAACAACAAAATCAGAATATATAATTTTTCATGATTGCATGCAATTTAATAAATTACTAAAATACACTATACAAGACGCAAAATTTTTAGTAATAATTTATTAGATCGCGTGCGATCTAACAAAAAAGTCATGTTATATTCTTCTGAATTTATTGTTATATATTTATTACAATATTTAATTCATATATATATATATTTTTTTTTTTTTAAATGCATCATGATTAATACTATACAAGCACTTTTAATAAAATTAATAACTAATATTTTCGTTATTTCTGAATAAAAAATAGCACATGGCAATAACTGAATCGTTTTTTCTTTTTTTGCTGCGACTTTTTGGTACAAGAATTTCAGCATTGAAACTTTAAAATTTCTAAAGAGTATATTATCGAGATAAATTCTACACAATAATCAAAAATGTAACCAAACATTAACTTTCAATTAAAAGACTCTACTAATCAGTGCAACGATTTTTATATGCACCGCTTTATATATTTCTCAATATAATACAAATTTTATTGAGTAGAGATTTTCGTACTCACAATAAAAATACAAAAATTTATAAACATAGATGAAACATCTTATTTTAACGCATTACTTCCATCGCTTGAGAAAAAGTTACAAAACGCGAAGTTGCATCATAGGGTAGAATAAAGGGGTTGGAGGCCGCCATATTAAGTTCTACCAGCTACTACCTGTTTTAGTAGGTCTTTCATGCTTCTCATGCACGGCTACACGCGCCGTAAACTTAAAAGACTTTTATGGCAATTTTGCTGGCGACGAACGCAGGGATCGTTGCTCTGCATCGCTTCATAAACTTCTTTTCATTATAAATTTCATGTTCCCAGACGTGCACTCCATTTCTTTCACATATAAATGGTGATTTTGGAAAGTTGAAACATTAGCGATAACAACTTTTACGAACGCAACGCACAACGATAAGATACTTGTTCTTATACAAGGATTATGCAAAAGCTGATGTTGCTTAAACTAAAATGTAATAATAAATACAATTAAAAAATATATAGTTATGTTAATTTATAGTCATTTTTATCATTGTATTCTTAAAATATCAAAGAATTTATCGAACGTAAAAATATGGAAGCTCATTTTATTTAAGACATATTCAAAAGAATATCAAGTAAAATCAATTAAAACTGTTTTAGAAGAACGTCTATTACATTTTTTAAGAGTATGAGTTAGCCAAGACATGAACCCCATGATGGATTGAAGTCGAGTTTCCAAGTGGTTTGGCTGGAGTTGCAGTCGAACATGGCGCAATAGTTGCTTACGCATCCGGAGGATGGCAGTATACTCGATGTTGCTAATATTATGTTTTTATTTTTATTTATTTTTTTTTTATTTTTTTTATGATACATTTCTGCTGTATCAGGAGACGCGGTAGTATCTCGCGCCAAATATACTTTTCGTCAAGTCCTTTCTTTAATGAGTGAGACGTATTACTGCGTATCCTAGAAAGGAGAATCTATCATCTACAAAAATAAACCATTTTTAGCGACGTTATTGAAACATAGATATTGAACGAGAATATAATTTTTTTTTCAATTGCGATATAGATTTGGCGTACATTTTGAATGCATATTTTGTAAGACTCATTCAAGGTATATCATATATTATATATAAAATAATAAATAATTTAAAAAATATACAACGCAAAAAAGAGGACTGTCAATTGTAAGTATTTTTTCTCAAATACGCAAAAAACTATTTTAATATAACATTTCTTAACGTTGCGATTACGTAATAGTATCTGAAATAAAATACGTATACCTAGTGCATGGATCGAATAATTATTCGCGTTCGAATGAACCCACAATCATACCGCGCAGAAACAATATAAAATTCTCTTCGATTTCCGTGCAACTTTTGTGAGAACGATCCGATCCGGTACTATTTTCCCCGGAGAATCCATTTCCGGGGCGACACGGCGGTCGTTCCTAACTCGTTCGTCATCGATTCCGCGCTGATCGGAGGCCGGCGGAGGGTGAAGTTTCAGCCGTACAAATTAAAACCATTACTAATGGCATCGAGCCCCGAGCAGGAAACCCATCCTTATTCCGGAGAAATAATTCCTCGGTGCACTCGCATCGACAGCACGAGGCGGAGAATTGCACTCCTCTCTGAACGCTATGGAGAACTTTGAATGCGGTCAAATGCACCGACAGTGAAAAACGCCCGTGACCCACCAAACGCGCGGAGAATAACAGAGAGGAATTTATTATCATCAGACATGACGGCCGTCTCTCAACTTCTTCTTATATGTGTAAGAATTTTACTTTACTATTATACATTTGCAGGAAAACGTCGGGAAACGAGAAGAATATCAATGTCTTTCACATAAAGTTAAAACATTTTATAAAAATGTCTGTAAAAATAACAGTTTTAAAATACGCATTCGTATTTAAAATATATACATTTATCATCTACAATCATAAGTTGAGAACTTTCCATTTCCAGAATTTTTTACTTTTGGAATGCTTAATACTATTCTGCAAATTCTGAGATCCAAGGAAAACTTTTACATTTGTAGGTATTTACAAATCTCGCTTTGTTGAGGAACTTTTCTATTTAGCTTGTACTGTATTGATATAACATGATGCATAGCTGTAATTGATTTATTGAAAAAATATATAATATTATGTAAATGTTTGAACTTGATTTCATAAAGTTTCAGTTTACTGCGTATGTATATTTATATATTTTATTAAAAAGTTATTTTATTAAAGTCAACCCTAAATTTTAAAGTGAAATGAATGAAGAATGAATTTTCTACGATTTCATTTTTAGAACATTTTCCACGTAGAAAAGGGATCGAAAAGAATGGGTGTGACGTCGATCCCACGAGAGGAAAAACCGCGAGAAATTGTCGAACAGAGACGTCTTGTGGAATGTCGCGCGATCGCACCGAGCTTTTACATTAGAAAATTTTTGGACAATATCCAATACCTATAGATTTATCGTCGTAAGGCATAATTATGTCATTGTATATATGAATGAATGATCATAATGCTATTGTATTGCTAATATACATTATATACATATTATTAATAATTGAGATCATTGTGTGCACAGTCAATTAAAGTTAAAAAAAATTTAAGTTGTATCTACTTTAAGTACATTTAAAAAAATTAATGAAATTAATGAGAAAACTAAAAAAATTTAATAATTGTAAACAATTGTTAAAATAATAGAACTTAATAATACTTTTAAAATTTAATTGTCCTCAAAATATTTAAGTACAACTTTTAATAACTTCATTATGTTTTAATAAAAGATAATTCTAATTTATTTTTGAATAGAGTATTATTTTTATAACATGTATATGTATATATATATATATAAAATTGTTTTGATTTTTTTTTGTAAATTATACATTCATTTCATTACACATAGAAGAATATATAACTTAAGATAAAATTTGCTTATAATTATTATTATACTAATTCACATATATTGTTACATTCATCTATAGACGTAATAAATATATAAACTCATGCGTCTCCTGATCTCTCTCTCTCTCTCTCTCTCTCTCTCTCTCTCTCTCTCTCTCTCTCAAGCGTAATAAAATCTCCATTTAAAAAACATAACGGTTTGGATTTATTATATTACGTTATATGATAATATTCGAGAGAAGTACACAGGCACATTTGCTACCCAAAATGACTCACATAAATCGCTATTATTCCAAAGAATGGCTCGTCTAGCGTCGTCGGTAGGGATTGATTTTCTCTCTATTCCTAATATGCAGAGAGTAACAACAAAGGGATCTCTGCTTGGTCGTAAATAATATAATTTTCTAGTAATTTAGATATCGAATAATACATTCAGATATTTACAGTTCTCAAATAAGATAACGATGTAATTAGTATGATAGCAATAGTATATATAATTTTTACAAAAAGATAATATACAGCAGTCAATATTCTCGTTTGCATTTCTGAGACAGTAGTCTTTCAAGTATATATTATATAAATATATACAGATATTGTTTTTAAAAACGTTTAATGTATTTATTGTAATTTTGCTCTACCTTTTTTGATTATCGGTTTGCATTAAAAAATCAGAGAAAAAGGAAAAAAATCTTTTTAAATGGATTCCAAATTGAATATACATACTTAGAAAGCATAATGATCTCTGTCAATTTTTTCAAGTCGTATTTTAATACTAATTACATCGTTATCTTATTTGAGAACAGTAAATATCTGAATGTATTATTCGATATCTAAATTACTAGAAAATTATATTATTTACGACCAAGCAGAGATCCCTTTGTTGTTACTCTAGCAATTCCAAAGGAAATTTCAGTTAGAAGAACTATAATTAAACAAATAGCAGAAAATAGTGCAGTTTCGTGCGTATTTGGATACTAAATAAATATATAAATATTTAGAATAAGAGATGTACTAATTATTTTCTTTCTCAGACCGTCATCTTTTGTCAGAGACGTAGTGGCTTTTTCTATATATATATCCACTGATACATAAGTTTTTAATGCTAGATCCGAACGGCTTATCAGAAGAAATTGTTATGACGAAGATATTCTCAGTGGTTTGTCGTTGCCTTCCAAGAAGGGATGATCAAATAAAATCTGATGTGTATTCTGAATGAATTAGATTTTTGGTACACAGAGTTGCACTATTCAACTCTCTACGCTATGATCGCTACTAATTATTAAAGCCGATTTATTTTTTATAGAAATAAAGTCTGGAGAAATTACACGCCCAGGTGTGTCTTCAAGACCAAATATGCAAAATATAAAAATAGAACAGATTACGCATTAATGAATAATTATCGGAAACCTCATTTTAACTTGAACTCTAAACCTAATTAATTATAATAAAACGTTACTTTTTGCATCAATTGCATATAATTTAATTCTCGCTACACTTTTCATTTTAAAATTTTTATGAATAAGTATTATAATATTTTTATATTTTAATACATATGCTGATACTATTTAATACTATTATAGATAATATTTTAATGCTTTTATAGATAAATATTAAAATAAGGGGTTGTGCACTAATTATAAAATATTTTTGTGCTCTTACACACATACACACACACACACACACACACACACACACACACACACACACACACATTAAAACATATTTGGGAGCATAACTTTACTAGGTATTAGGACTAATTGTAAAACTAAAGTAAAAGATTAATCAGTATAATATCGTTTTGAAATGTATTTTTTTCCACATACATATAATAAAATTACATATAATAAAATTGTATTATTAACTTATATAATTACTTAAGTAACATATATGTCAATATGCAATATTGCGTTCATATGTATGCAATACAAACCATAGATCGTAAGCTGTGTAAATAACGTCCAATTTATCATGGTAAAAGCAAAAATTAAATCTACATCCGCATTAATTACAAAAGTTTCTTAAAAAATTGTTATATCTACAATTTATCCTTTAAATCTAGACTACAAGAATATTTTTATCCTTTTCATTTTGATCGAATCAGAATCGATCGTTCATGACTGTACTGTCCATTAAATTAGTTTACACCACGCGTTGCATTAATAATTCTGGCCGATAATATTAGTTCTGAATAATATTCTATGTTAATTTCCAGGTAGTTCAATAACTTTTCATTAAATACTTTATTGAATGCAGAAGTTTTCTGTAAGGTATCCTGAAAATCGCTAATAAAATTTATTGGTAGCTTCGAAAACTACGTCTTTAATATTTTTTCAGCTACACTTTTAAATTGGCTTAAATTATTATTGTATTTTGAGTCTACTCAAGTACATAGCACTCACAAAGCATTAACAAAGTGTTAAAAAAGCTCATTCGCTTTTTTAGCGTTTTGCAAGCGCTGCTGTTATTTGGGTGATATCCAAGCAAGGTGATTACAACTAATGGCGATAATAATAGCGGTGATCACATAAAATAGACATCATCAAATGATATGCGCTAATTGCAGTTAAATACAGGCAGTTAGCACGATAATGACAAAAATAAGCGCAATGCAAACTGTTTAACCTTAAACTATGATACGTAACTTTAATGTGTAAATAGAGAGATCACTGAGCTATTCATGGTCAGGTGGTCCATATAAATACAACTTTTACAAAAAGAGAAAAATGACGAATCACATGCTATATGTTTAGAAAAAAATATGTAAGAAATATCAGAAGAAACTATGATTGCTGAGATGAGTATAGAAAGTAATAAAATATATAATTATATGAAAAAAGTTTTATTAAATAACATATCCATTTCATTCCAAAATTGAATTTAATAATACGTTTTTTCTTTCTTTTTTGCATTAATTAATAACATTTCCTCAGAATTAAAATTGGAACAAAATTTAAGGGAAAAAAGTTATTAAGAAAATTTAAAAAAAACATAAAAATTTAATAATATTTTTATGTAAAATTTTATGTGCCAAAATATTTAAACATAAAACTTTAAAAACTTCGTATATAATATACTTCAACGAACGATAATTCTATTTCTAACATTTATTTAGTTTGCTCAAAAATAAGGCAAGAAGTATGCATTTTAAAAACATATAAAGTTCTTGAATTTTTTGCACAATTAAACATTTTTTTGTCGTGTCACACAAAAAAGTGTGCATTTAAGATAAAAATTGTTTATCTTGCATAACCCATACATATAATTTTCTAATAATTTAGATATCGAGTATTTTATACATATTTAGAATTATTCTGCATTATGCTTACGTAAGATAATGATATTTTTGATATGAGTGTTGAGCAAAATTTTCCATAAGAAATAAAAAATAATAAATAAAGTAGATTATTTAATATATTCGAATTAGGCGAATGATGAATAATTTATTCGTTATGTGTTATTTTTATTCAAAATTATGATGAAAAAGTAATCAATTGAAACAAAATTGGAAAACACGTTCGATCAGATTATAATTGATTATAGTTACTTTCATTTAAACTAATCTATATATATCGTTGCATCAATAATTCTGGATAATATTAACAATATTCTGTGCTAATTTTCGAGCAGTTCAATGTCTTTCCATTAAATATTATCAAAGCTCGAATATAGGAGTTACCTACAATTTATTCAGATAACGCTGTAAAATTTATTAGTGGTTTTGTATTGGAAGCTATTCTCTCGGTATTATTTCGTCTTTATCTTAAATTGCTTAAATTATTATCATGTTTTGAATCTGACATCCGGGCAAAGATGATTTACAATTGCAGATGGTAATAATAGCAATGGCATGGAAAACAATCGCCATCAAACGCTAAACTGTTAAATAATAATTAATTACAAGTAGTTAACCGCAATGATGACAAAAATAGATGCAACGCAACGTATATAAGAAATTAGATAGAAATTTCTAAAAATAAAATTGATTAAAAAATTTAAAAAATTATTAAAATTTAATATTTCACTTTATATTATAAAATTTGATTATGTGAGAATAATTTTAATATCAAACTTTTAAGAAAAGAACACTTCATAATATGTTTCAATGAGAAATAATTGTAATATTTTAATTTATTTAATAAGGTATATATTATTAAAACAATATATATTGTAAATCGGAACTTGTTGATAGTTTTCACAATTTTGGCATTAAATTTTTTAAAGTATTGTAATTATTATGATTAAAATGTATTAATATGATAAAAAAAATATTTCTCTATATTTTCATACCAGAAACGATTCTAACTGTATAGTATTGTATAGTTTTTTGCAATAAATAAACTGACAGGCTTATAGTCAACTTATCCTGATAGTGATGTAAATTAATATCACGACGTAAGTTGCTATACAATAAATTCTACATTAAATTAATAAAAATGTAATAGATATAAAAAAAACAGACTGCACACATGTATTCTTATTAATGATTATATCTTTTGAAGTTTTGTAATGATATTTTGTAATGATCAAATAGCAAAATATTATTACAAAAAAAATTTAAATTATTTTAGTTGTAGCTTACTTTAATATAAAAATATTAAACATAAAGCGTTTCGTCCAGTTAAGTTGTAATTCAATATTCACACGCGTGGCGTATGATATAATAGTAAGTCAAACTAAGTTTTTCTTAAATTGTTCTTAAAACAAGCCAATGTATCCCAACGTACGTAAAATTTCATTTTACTAATAGGAATAGGAAATAGTAAATAACGCACCGCTTATAGTTACTGTTTATAATAATGATTTGGTAATGCCTTGTAATTTTTTATGATGGTAATGATATTTTTAACTGAAAGTTAAGATTAGGGAAAAGTCATTTTTGAAAAGTAACTTGTCCATTGTGCGTCTATTGAATAAAAATAATTTCTATTGAATAAAATAAATTCATTACTTATAACGAATTAAATAAGTTACAACGCGTTACAAATAATGAGTTATTTTTTTCAATAAGTAATGCTGTAAATAACAAGTTGCATTTCAAAATAATTTTCTCAATCTTTTAGTTAGTTATCGTAAACGTTACAATAAATTACAACGTTCATTACTAAATCATTATAGACAGTAACAGTAAAAGAAACAGTTCTATCTTTATTATGAATAACAAATTATTGTTATTACTCAAAATAGTATATCGTATAGTAACATGCTATATCATAGCCATTCTTTTAATTAAAGTATTATAATTCCTCTTTTGACTAACAATACGACATTCATGTTAAATTTATTTTCTCAACCTGAACAATATTAATATAAAATTATATACATTTAAAAATCTATTTATTTTCACTTGAATCAAATATTTCTTTTTTATTGTAATATTTGTTTGATCTAATTAAAAACTTAGGAAAAAGTACTTATGTTATAAAGAAAAATGTTTTTCTTTAACTTTTCCATTGTTTCTCTCTTTTTAAATACATAAATAAAACGCAATGCCTCTTGTGCTAATGAACTCCACCTCTCCTATTTCTCGAATTTTTTTGAATAAAATAGATTATTTTTCACATATGCACAAACAAAAGAGAGATAAAAATTACTTATCATGCGATAACTCGTATATATAATTCTCTAGTAATTTAGATTTCGAAAATTTTGTATAGCCTATATGCTATCATATATATATATATATATATATATATATATAGATAGTTCTCTTACAACATAACATACAATAAGTATTTATTTATGAGCTAGCAATCTCTAGTATTCTTAGCTATTAGATAAATATGTATATTGTTTGTAAAAACATATATACATATTATAATTTTGTGTTATAATTTTGCTCTATTTTTTCACATAAAAATAAAATTCAAAACAACAATCTGCAATGGTTTTGGACTTCAAGAAATTTTATTAAGGTCATGTCTCTAAACAACATTTATAAGAGATTTTAGCCGAACCAAGGTCGACCAAATTGGATAATGCTAATGCTGGCGATACTTGAAATTTGACATATCTCGAAAAAAACTTGACCAAAAAGAGTTAATTAGCATTGTAATGTTTTGAAAAGATCTCAATGTTAGCTAGAATAAAAAGATAAAAAGTGGAAACTTCCATAAAAAATTTTTAAGTTGACCTTGAGAACTCCTCTATACTCAAAGTTGAATAAGTACATATAATTTTCTAGCAATTTAGATATAGGATATTCTACATTTACATACAGTTTACATTATATTTACGTAAGATAATGTATATAATTATCTTATATATTTTATATATATATATATAATTAGTATGATAGCAACAGTATATATATGTAGTTTTTACCAACTGAACAATAGTAAATATTCGTTTCTCTTTACATTTTATATTGACAGCCTCTCTGACATATATCAGAAAGATATACATATTATTTAAATTAGTTATATTATTTAAAAAACCAAGACACGTATACAGTTAGAATTAAGATAAAGTAATATATTATAATTTCTCTCTCATTCTATTTCTTTTTAATCATCTATTTGTATCATAAAATCAAAAAAAACCTGAAAAAGATCCTGTAAAAAATGGCTCCCTTAAAATTCATTGTAAGTTTTTATTCAGTGATTGTTCTTACAACTTTTTCAAATAATAATCTGTAAATACTTGGAAGATACTACGATTTCTATTAACCTTTTTAGATCACATTTTTCTTAATGATGACGCTGGCATATAATAATGTTGGAGCTCGTCCTCCTCCATCTTCAGACATGCTAATGATAGAACAAGGTACGTATATTTCCGATTACCTAATAAATACATATACAGTAAAGGGTATACCAAAGTTGCTCGAATACTATTGTGCAACACAAGTGTGAATAATAATGTGTATATTTGCTTATTGAACACAAATTCATTGTTCAAATTTGACTATTATGTTTAAATTTAAAAAAAAATGACGGAATAAAATACTCTTTTAGTGTATTATATAGGAAGAAAGCTATTTTTAAATTGTACTGTATTTCTAAAACAAAAAATTATACTGAAACGAAGTAAAATGCATCATAAAAAGATTTTGATACTAACGAAATTTAGAAAAAAAATTTGCTGCCTTATAACGTCTACTCTTAAAATTGTGTATTGACATCTTTGGCATAATTTTTCTTAAAATTATACACGATAGTGATTATTTGTATGCGTAATTTTTCTTAAAATTATACATGATAGAAATTCGAATAACGGATTCGTGTTCAGCCGGCAAAAATATATTGAATACGACTATTTATATTCATGAGTCAAAAAAGACCAAATTGTGTCGGACAATTAATGCTGATTCATATTACAGAACTAAATTATAAAAAAATGCCTACTACTAATGAAGACGAATGTGAGAAAACTCCTGCTTCTGAAGAAGAGTGTACTGAGGAAGTTACTGAAGAGGAGGAATGTACTGAGGAAGTTACTGAGAAGGAGATTGAGGAATGTACAGAGAAAGTTGAAGAAAGTAAACCCGAAAAGGAAGATAAGAAAGATAAATCTGAGGAAGCTCCTGCTTCTGAAGAAGAGTGTACTGAGGAAGTTACTGAAGAGGAGGAATGTACTGAGGAAGTTACTGAGAAGGAGATTGAGGAATGTACAGAGAAAGTTGAAGAAAGTAAACCTGAGAAGGAAGATGAGAAAGATAAATCTGAGGAAGAAGATGAAGAAGATAAAATTGAGGAGAAAGATAAGGAATGTAAACCTGAAGAAGAAATTAAGCCTCCTTGTGAAGAGGAAAATGAGAAAGCGTCAGGATATATTAATAATTTCATGCTTGATAAAAAGCCTCCGAAAGAATGCAAGCCCGAACCCACTACTACTGATTGCAAGGACGATAACGGAGACGACGAATGCAATGGCGGTAACGGAGGCAACGAAGGCAACGGAGGCAACGGAGGCAACGGAGGCAACGGAAGCAACGAATCTAGTACCGAAAACAAGTCCCTTCCTTCCGGCAATGGAGGCAACGGAGGTAACGGAGGCAATGGAGGCAACGTAGGCAGCGGAGACAACGGAGGCAACGTAGCCAACGTAGGCAACGTAGGCAACGGAGGCAACGAAAGCAACGAAAGCAACGGAGGCAATGGAGGCAACGGAAACAACGAAGGCAACGGGTCCACCAGACAAACTCTTCCAACTTTACCACCTTTAGGGAACACTACTCCCGAGACCAGGCCCACTTCTTCCGGCAACGGGTCCACCAGACAAACTCTTCCAACTTTACCACCTTTAGGGAACACTACTCCCGAGACCAGGTCCACTTCTTCCGGCAACGGGTCCACCAGACAAACTCTTCCAGCTTTACCACCTTTAGGGAACACTACTCCCGAGACCAGGTCCACTTCTTCCGGCAACGGGTCCACCAGACAAACTCTTCCACCTTTACCCATACCCATACCACCCTCAGGAGAAGCTCCCCAACCTCGAACGTGAATAATAGAATAGTTTTTCAAACATCAATGAATAATTATTAGAAAGCTTATTTTATTATAGACTCTAGAACTAAGTAAACGTTTAGCCTATTTATCTCTGAACACAATCTTATAAGTATTAAAGTATCTGTTACACTAATTTTTAATTATAAAATGTGATCATTTTTGTGCACATTTATATCATGTTTAGAAACTTTATTACGCAATGGGCTTACTGTATAAAAAAAAAAAATAAAAAAATCAACATAACATTATTTTGAATTTTGTTTTGTTCTATACATATAAAATTATTGTAATTAAATTATAATTATCCATACATATATCTGTTTGTGCACATAAATTAATTTGATATCATCGATAGATGTGCAAAATTGTGTTTTGTACTTGTGCGATAAGTACATGTATAAACCACAAATCGTGTGCAATGTAAATAACATATAATTTATTATAATAAAAGTTTAAAAAGTTCTAGATGTAAGTAAATATAAAAGTTCCTGAAAAATACTGTTGTATCAACAATTTGTCCTTCATATCTAGATTATATGAAAGTATTTTCACTATCCAATAGAACTTAGCCATCACTCTACTTCCAATTAATTCATGTAACATTACGTGGATAATTCTGGATAATATTAGTAACGTTCAGTGTTAATTTAACTTTTTTTTTTAAACACCTTATCAAATGCAAGTGTTACCTATACCAGAAATTGCTATAAAATTTATGGGCAATTTGACGATTTCGATATTTTTTTAAATTTACTATTATTTTTTAATGTGTGTTAGATTATTGCCAAGTTTTGAATCTGATATCTGGACAAAGACGATTACAAATCATCTTTAATTACAAATATTATAATGATGCGATATAGCGATATAAAACAATCGCTCTCAAACGTAAGCGATTAATTAAATACAAGCAATTATCTGCAATGATGGTAAAGATATATATAAGCGTAACGTTTTTTACAATTACATACATAAAAATTGCTAGAAATAAATAAATTTAATAAGAAAATTGAAAAGTTATTAATATTTAATTATGTACCTTTCTATATAAATTTTAATTTTATGCCAGCATATTTAAATATAAAACTTTTAAAAACTTCGTAATATGTTTCAAAGAGAAAATGTTTGTTTATTTTACTCAGAAATAAGATTATACTAATTTTTGAAAAAAGAGAATATTTTATTATAATAAAAATAATAATTCTTTTCTACACAAATCATATATTTCTTTGTATATATGTGTACAAAAAAGCATATACTAAAATAAAAATTGTTTGTTATCATTATTGTAATGATTCATGCATTCACTCGCAAAAAATGCACTATCAAATTTTAGTAAATTTTTCTAACATTTTTCAATAGTGATAAAAAATTCAATAAAAAATTATTGTAATGAGTAATAGCTCAATTAAAATTTAAACATTTTCCTTGTCAGCAAAAATAATTAAAATTGTATTACAAAAAATGTTTTACAAATGAGGAACATTAAAGACTTTAAAAGTGAAAAAAAATTTCTTTTAACTATTGTTCAGAAGAGTCGGCTTCCAGGTAATAAAAATGTAGGAGTTCTTAAATTCATCCATTTCAAATCCATATTTTAAACATTTTTCTAACAATTTTTAAAAATAATTAGGTATAGCGTTTTCAAAAAAATTTTTATTTGTGTAAAAATTGTTTAATTTGAAAATAAATTATTATAGAAAGAAAAATTTTATTTTATCAAAAGGAAAATTAAAGTGTAAACTTTAAATTTTCAAAGTTTTTTTATTGTTTAAGATGTACTCTCTAAAAGTAAATCAATGACTTCAGTGTTACACTTATAATTTATGTAATCATCTGTAAATATTTATTGTGCCTCAGTAAATATTTACTGATTCATTTTTAGAAAGTACAATACTTGTTGCAGTTAGGAAAAAGATTTTGTTTCCTTCCTTAATAATATTGAATCAACGATCATTGATTTCATTAAATATGTAGAGAATAATTTAACGAGATAATGAGTTGAAATATTTATTACGATATTCTTCTAAATAATTTATATAATTTACACATGATTAACCTGTGTTGGCTCATAATGACATTTTCCTTTGTACACAATTAATATCATTTCAGCTTAAAATTCTCTATATTTATTTATTTTTCTTCGTAATATGATAAAATGTAAATTATTCAATTTTGAGAAGAAATCAATTTTGAGAAAGAAGTGGATAACTCTTTGAAAAATTATTATAATGTTTTAAAAAAGAATAAATAAAATATTAGAAATAGAAATATGTTCTTCAAGGATACCTGTAAATTTACTTTATATATAAATAAAACTACTATGTCATCGATCAAAAAATATTTTCTATCTCCTATTCTCTATATACATTTCAAAATGACAGCTTAATTTCAATAACTTCTCACATTTCTAGAACATCTTGCACAACACAAAGTCATATAACAGAGTGGTTGCGCGCAAATTACTCTTTTTCTATTTTTTTTCTGACTTCTGTGGCGTAAATCCTCATTTAAATACTAGACTTACTCTATAATTTTCTGGTTGTTTAGATATTAAACGTTCCGCACTTATATATTTTCCTACATTATGCTTATCGTTAGTAATAATATAATTAGTATGTAATTAACGTAAGAAAATGATATAATTAGTATGGTAGCAATAGTATAGTATATATACAGTTCTTACATCATATATGTATATACGACAGAATATTCTTTTCTCGTTCTGTCTTTGTGCTAACAATCTTCTTAGTATAATATATATATATATATATATATATATATATATATAAATGTTTAACACAAGTTAATGCATTATAATTTCGCTCTATTGTTTTTTGGTTACTGATTTGTACTAGAAGAAGGTTAAGGAATAAAGATAGAAAGACATTTCAACTTAATCGTATTATATGGAAAGTAAGTAACTTTATACTTAGCATAAGCAGATCTTATTAAATTAGAAAGCGATAAAATTGACAAAATACAACATAGCAAGAATATTATATTCTTATCATACTGTATTTTGTTAATTTGTAAAAAGCTATTGAGAATCTCAAAATTATCGTTTTTATTTCTTTGATACCATTTTTCTCAAAATTTTCTCGAAATTTTAACCAAATTTGTACAATGCGTTTAGCAGGCAAAAATAAGTCGGAATTCATATTCGTGTTACAAGAAAAAAATTACAAATTTTATTGAACAATGTAATTAGTAATTATTTTTGTGTATTCTTTTTAATTTTATTTTATTTTCGATTATGCTTGTATAAGTAATTGCCTTTTCATTTTGATATTTTGATAACTTTATTTTTTCAAATCATGTGAAAAATATCCTTTTTTATTAATATTTTTCCTTCATCACAATATCAAAATAATATAATAAGTTTATTATAATCGAATAAAGCTTTGTATTCTTAAAAAAGCACATTTTTAATTCAATTCAATTTTTCATCATTATATACTTCTATTGAAATTCATTCTATCCGCATATGAGAACAAAATTGACATATGCCCTTACAAAAATTTTAAATTTTAAAAAATTCTAATTTATGTAACGATTTCTCCATTTTAATAAATGGTAGATTAAATGCAAATAATTAGTCATGATGATAAAGATAGGTACAACCTGTTTAAAATAATTAAAATTAAATAGAAATTTTAGAAAATAAATAAAGTTAATGACAAAACTAAAAAGAATATTAGAATTTTTTATATATATTAGTTATTTTAAAATTTAATTATGTGCAAAGATATTTATAATTTTTAAGAATTTTGTAATATATAAAAATGAGAGAAATAATTCTAATATTTAGTTTGCTCAGAAATAAGATTTTTACTTTTAAAAAATATCTATTTCTTTTTTTTTTTAATTTTCAAGGCGTATTTTGTATTTCTTTGCACACATGTGCACAAAAAAGTGTACACTTAAGATAAAAATTGTTTGTTATCGCTATTGCGATGACTCATATATAGCATAATTTTCTAATAATTTAGATATAGAATATTATGCGTTTATATATTATCTTAAGTAACCATAATCTACTTTATGCACATGTAAGATATAATTATGATATAAATAGGTATGATATCAACAGTATATGGATAGCCCACGTAAAGTGAGACAAATCAATAATTTGAAAATTTAGAAGATAAATGTTTCAAACAAAAGTGAAACAGTTTCGAGGGACGTACAATATTTTGATCATATTGTTTTTTTCTAGGTGGAAACGGCAAAAAATACGAAAGTCCCCTCCACTTTTTAAATAAAATTATGTAATTTTTTTACATAATATGATTTCTCAAATAATTTTATATGTAAATGTAATAAGATAGATATTAGAAAACTAGTAGTTTACGAGATATTTAACTATATATATTCTGGTACATATTGATATAAAATATTAAAAATATTAAAAGTTGACACTTTTCAGTGTTTTAATAATGATGATTCTAGCAAACATAATTATGCTGGCACTGAAATAATTACAATTAAACGAGTAGCAGAAATGATAAGTATGTTTTCAAATATCTAATAAATACATATTTATAACAAAAGATACACTAATTACACTGTCGAAAACCATTTTCACAAGTATAAATAATCATTTTCGATGTATTTATGTCTATTGAATATAAATCTATTGTTCGAAATTAGCTATCACATCTAAAAAATGACATTAAAGAGATGAAAAACGATGAGATTTGGAAATTTTTAAAAGTTACGTTCAAGTTGAGAAAATACAATATAGCGAGAAGAGTATAATCGTCTGGTAATTGCATCCAAGCAAAGACAATAGCTATGATACTTGCTGATTGTAATAATAATGATGGCCATGTAAAACAAATGCCAAACGATAAGCGACTGGTTAAGTGCAGGCAATTCGCAGCGATAATGTCAAAAATAGGGGGGAGGGGAGATGCAACATAGCACATTTTATTTGCTGAATTATATTTGAACGCGCGTACGCATCCAATTACTCACTCGCAATAATGATCGACATAATGTTTTATTGTTCCAGAATAAATTATAATTTAATGTTATATTCCATTATAATAGAATATTACAGTTTATCACTCGCTTCTAAAAGTATTTTCTAAGATTGTATAATTTTCTGTGATAATACAAAGTTGCATGCCTATTTTATCTTTTACTTTGTATGAACTGGCAATTGCATAAAATCACAAGTCTTGATTAAATATAATATTTTTCTCTTATGAATATTGTATCTCCTATTTAATCAACTATTATATCGCATCTGATCTATATTTATTTCACGATAAAAATATTTTATTATAAAACCAATTTTGCACGAATTCGCGTAAATGTCGTAGTTTTTCCTCAACGGGCCATAAATCGTCCGAGACGGTGAGCGTCACAAAGATCAAATTTAAAATTGATAACTGTTTGATAATGGCCTTGGGCGACGCGATATGTATGCGAGAAGCAGATTACAGAGATGATAGGAAAACGGATGCGATCGTAACGAGAATAGATGGAAAACCAATGGTAGGACCTCTTGAGATCGATAAGATAAAAATAAAATGATCATGTCCATAGAACGAGTAAAAAATTATGGAAAATGTCTATACAGTCAAATTTTCTATTCTATAAATTAATCTATATTTTATTAAATTTTATTATTATTTACATTATTGTTCATTTTGAAAAAATTAATTACTTCTAATATCTATTATATTTAATTGTAACAATTCTCATTTTTTTAAAGAACAAATAACATATAACACATATACATATGATAATAATAAGAAATTATTACATCTAATTTATAAATGCATTTGAAGACACTTATAACTCTCTAATGTTTCCGTTAATACAATTTTAATAATTTAATAGACTGAGAGTTTATATCCGCCAGCATTTATTTAAATATTATTATTCTGCATCAATGTATCATGTTGTATTTGGAAAGATGAAATAACAGACTTCAATGAGATTTATGTTTCATACATTACACAAATGCTGCTTTGTATATTCTAATGTACGTAAAAGTATGTTAATGCATCGAATTTCTACATTTGTCAAATTATATTCTATTAATAAATCTATTAATATAAATGTGTTAAATAAAAATTTTCTCACGTAATATTTTTAAAATTAATTATAATTAGACTTTTGTTACGTGTTTTTACTTCTGGAGTTTGTTCGCAATAAATAAGTCTTTTTTTCAGAATAAATTCTCCATGTGAAATAACTTTGTAACTATCGACATTTTGATGTCCAAATGGCTACCATTCTTTTCAATTTGGCCTCAGTTTTATTTTCAACAAACAAAAGAATGACCATTAGAATGCTTCGTGTGTCTATCAGAGCCACATTAATCCACGTCCATAAGCTGAAATATTTCGAGCACGTTTTTATATGATGTAATGTTACCTAAAAATTTTTTCAGAAGTTATATTATGTCAATTTAAAAATTAATTTTTTCAATACTTATTTTAAGAAATCCTTCATGTATTTGATGTATAAAAATAGCAAAAAGAAACACACAACAAAAATATAAAGATTAAAGAATATAATAAATATATTATGAGTCATAAGTGTATCGACTCGTATTAACTTCGGATACAATATATGAAAAATAGAAAGCGAATTTAGTCTTTCTTCGCTATGAATTGTGTATTATGAATCATCTTCTTTGTCTAGTGACTTTAAAAATCATGAATAATATTATTTTAATAAACTTAACTTAAAAAAAATATCTCTAAAATTGTCCGCCGTGGACTACAGTTCACTCAATACGTAACGATCTTAATACGATACTGCGTCTTGCCTATTGCCGTAAAAATAGATTCAAAAAAAGTTATTTCAAGTAGAAACAAAAACTAACAAATCCTACGACATGCAGAAAATCAATTTTTGTAATGAAGATATTATAGTACTTGATATTATAGTACTTGAAGAGAAAAAAATTATTAGCATTTGATACAATATATAATATTAAACAATGTTGAGACTCTGCACATACGAATATTTTAATGTATCTCAGAAAATTATCAAAATTATTCAAAAAGTTTCTAAATTGTTCCCAGCTAAATATTCTATAATATTCCAACATTCGAGATATTTTTTATAGTTGAAAAATATGATCGCAAGTTTCGTACAAATTGTATGAAGAAGTCTGGCGAGATCCAGTATCATGGGACCATTAATCTTCGTCTGGCGTCGTCCTTTGCCATCAGATTAGGACCCTTCTTAGATTCTTTCTATATCTTTCGTAGTGGCGTAACGGAAAGGCAAATATTAAAAGAGTCTCTCGACGAGTATAATATAAAGTCCTCTAAAGATAGTTGATTTAATATTGAAGTTAGTATTACCGTCAAGAGATTAGGTCTTAAATTGAATATTTAATTTAATTAAGAAACATAATTTTTTGCGAACATAATTGTTCAAAGAAAGTCTTGATAATAAGTCAAACAAATAATTAATTACTTTCTAAAAGATGAATTCGTATAATATACGCATTTGCCTTTGAAATGTTTTATCTTTCTCTTTAATTATTCGAGTGAGCAATTATGAAAAATTATTGGTTCGTAGATATCAAATGTAGATTTAAATACAAATTGAATTAACGTAATTACCGTCAGAGATAGTCAAGATTTAATCATTTTGTGGCGAGAATATTTTACATTAATTGTATGACGTTATCGAATCTTCCTCTTCTTCTCATTCTGAAAATCTCCAATATCAGAACGCTGCGAGATCTTTTATGCTATTGTTTGCATATTACGGGACGATCCATTTTGGCTGGATACTATGAACGAATAAATCCAAATTCGGACATTCGTCTGACGCTGCATTTAAATTGTCAGGTTTATCGGCATGTAGGCGTGAAATTAAAGACATTATCGGTGATGCCGTCGCTGCTGAAAAACTCACGAATGCTTGCGATTCTTCTTCGTAATATATCGTTATCTTGCAGAAGGTTTTGTTAAAGAGAACATGCAGTCGCGCATGCAGCCTATCTTAAGTTGAGATTTTTAATAAACACTCTTGAATTCTCTTAAACATTCGCATTTCTTGTCAAAAATGAAATACAGTAGATATAAGCATGAATTTCGCAATCCTGTACAAATAATACACATTTTGAATTATACATTTTTTATCGAATATTAGAGAGAGAGAGAGAGAGAGAGAGAGAGAGAGAGAGAGAGAGAGAGAGAGAAAGAGAGAGAGAGAAACATTTAGATTATATAATAACGTTTAAAATAGAATAAAACCGTCCTAGAGACTGGAAATATAAAAAAAATATATACAAATTTTAACATTCTCATTATTGTCCGTCAGAATTTCCAACGATATTCTACAACGAGATATTAATTTCAAGCGTTCCATCCCGTACATTGTTGACGGCTGCAATGCTGAGTGCATTAGAGCAAAGTGCATCAGGTCTGTTGCGTTATGCCATTATGAGGATTACTAGCGGGAAATACCTCTCCTGTTTTTCTCCGCACTCGCGTAAAATTGTCTGGTTAATTGTATTTCATTGTTACCCCGCGCGGTTTGTTGCATCTGTGAGCGTGCACCGAGAAAAATACGCCGATGTGTTCTACGGAATTGCTCGTTAACTTTACGTGCCTCGTTGTAAGCGAGATAAAAAAATCACGAGTCTGCACATCCACGTGAACGTTTTATCAATTCAATATTTAGATACAGGACGTATCAAAACATTAGCGGAAAATAAACCTATTTACCTTGTGAATGATAAATAATATTCCGTTATTAACCAGCGTTTATAAATCATTACAAACGAGCTTATATTTGTCATTTTATTCATATAACAAAATTTATTAATATATCTTAAACGTTTATTTTTTTTTATCTCAATAATTTATTTGTGATTAATAAATCTCTTTGAGAATAAGTAAATACTATGAAATATTTCGAAATTAATTATGTTATAATTAATTATGTTAATAATTTTGTTATATAATAAATAAAATAAGAAAAATAGGCTTAATGATTTAGAAACGCTATAAATAATAGATATTATTTGTTGTTCAATTTAAAAAAGTATTTATACATGATTAAAAATTTGTCGAATATATTCTTAATAATATTAATACTTTAGGATAGAAAAAAATACATAAAAAGAACAAAACAATATATGTATTTAAAGTATTTTTTCCCAATAATTAATTGCTAAACGCGAATAAGTATAGTATTATACAAACAATACTCTCGAAGATACTAAAAATGAATAAACAAATCGATTAAATCGTTGATTCCAAATTAATGTGACTTTACAGCCACAGTAGAAGTTATTCATGTCATCAAATTATTTTTGTTCGACTATTGATTGTCATTTGTTGCATTTCGACATTTTCCACATTATTGCCTTCATTTATGGCCTTGTTATCACGATAACAATACTGAGGTATTCGATGACAATGATACAAATGCAGTTTGAGACTAAACGAATTTCGATATTTCCGTAATGCAACGTCGCATACAGATCCTCACATATTAATGCGTAGCTCTGTAAAAATTACTTAACACCTAATACACATACATCATTATATCTTGCATCCTTGTAATAATTAATTATTACTTATAATTTTTTATAATGACGTAATTATTTTCTATACGTATTCAAACAATAATATATTAAAATATATAAAATGGCGTTGGTAACAAAAAGATATAATACGAGAAATTATATTAAAGAAACATAGAACGCTAAAAAAATTTCATAGATTTCTTTTTGATTAAATTTTATCTTGATAAAAATTTCATTTTAGACATTTTCTTAATTTGCAATATTAAATATCCTATACATTAAATATCAAGAATAATATAAAATTTGCATAAAACAACATTAAGCTGTTTCTCTATGATTTTCTATGAGCAATCTTTGTTAAAATAATTAAGACGAATTAATAAAAGATAAATAACTTTGTATAATATGATAAAAGATTGTATCTATTTATGAGCCGCTACAAATATGTGTTATATTTCTAATTTATTTTAATTTAAAATTAAATGAAGAGAAGAAGAGAAATGTTTCTTTACACTTGATCAACACGATAAAGCATGTATGTATTTCATGCTTGTAATATTGCACAGAGAGAGAGAGAGAGAGAGAGAGAAAAGACAACATATTTAATTTAGTTAGTAATTTCATCTTAATTAAAATTTGTAATAATTTCCGTATGTTATATGCGTCATGAGATTGTATTGTCGATTTAAATATCAAAATTTCATAGACTTTGTTTGGTGTGCTTTCCAAAATAAAAAAATTATTTAAAAATCATTATCTCTCTCTTTACGTTTCTTAATACAATATATCGTCGTCTGTAATTGTTCACTGAAGAACTTATAACCATTTTATTCAATTTCTTTTAAAATGAATTAATAAGTATATTAAATAAATAATTATTTACAAAGCTATTAATTACGAAAATTATATTATGTATGTATATTATTATTAAATTTTTGAATTTCTCTCTCTCCCTTTTATTCGGGTATGTTTAGTTTACATATATCAACTTACTTAAATTCAATTCGATTGCATTTCGTTCATACGTATTTCAAGGACACGCCGAAATATGAGATCATCGTACGTGAGACCGATTAAGACAATCTTGCTTATATTATCGCATTGGTACTGCAATCGTAATCGTGCGACATATTCAAAACCAATAATTGCCAAAACGAGACATATCAATGTTTGAAGATTCGTCGAGACGTGGATTTTGCGCAAAGAAATACATCATTTCTGCATATAAAAGGGTATTCTAAAACAAAAAAAAATTAGTTGTGTGCAATTAACAATTCAGTTCTAAAGTCATTCGCATTTACACATTATTCGAGTCCAATTTCTTATCATGGCTCGAAGTCACATCATTTCTGCG
Organism: Acromyrmex echinatior; assembly: GCF_000204515.1. The sequence continues at coordinate 739,995 of NW_011627352.1, read as the reverse complement.
ATGTTCCTGACACTCATTTCTGCAAATGTACGTAAATATATCACGTCTAAAACAATATTTTAAAATACACAAATTAATTGTAAATTAAATTAATATTATAAATTAAAGTTACATATTCAATACATTTAAATTTAATTTAAATCATGTAAAATATAATAACAGCGATTTGTTCGTTGATTGTAAAACTATATTAAATAGAAAAGAACATTATTGTTCGTAATATCATATGCAGAAAATTTATGCTAAATATACATATACAGACTTTACAAAAAAACATTCAGGATTTATATGGCAGTACACATTATACAGAATAAAAAAGCCTTAATAATTTTTTTTTACTCATTGTCAGTATAATATGTACTATCTATAAACGTTAAATGCTTTTTTATGAACACTTATATAAGTGAACTAATGAGTAATCTTAATATATTCCACCTTGAGATTTTTGAAAGTAAACTTGAAGTTATTTAATGACTCATCTATCATATATATTTTTATAGATTTTCTGATGTAGTGCTGTATTTGTTAACAATATTTTGCACAATTTTTACAGATAATACATGGAGGAATTGTATCAAGACTGTTTCACGAAAACGGTATTTCAGAATTTGCAGGTATACCCATTCGTGAGTTACCTCAAAATTTTGTGACATCAGCAACTGGTACTTTGAATGGCTTCAAAACGTATATTGAAAACTTACTTACTAATTTTAATCAACGTATGAATATTCCTGAATATTCTATATTACATCGTATCACGCATGGAAATATATGGCCGAATGTTGCGAATCCAGCACCGATTGTTCCTAGCCGTATAATACCGCCACGTCCTATAGGCAATTATAAAGGCATTGGTGATAGTATTGGTGCTGCTTCCGCTGCAGCTGCAAATTCCGCTGCATCTAGAAGATTAGCAAAGTACTCGTCTATGTAATAAGCTCGCAACTCACTGTAAAATATCGACGCTGTACAGTTATTATATTATCTAACAATTAATGCATAATATATAATACAAGATTTACACAAAGTCCTTAATATACTTACTGTCAGTAAGTTTGATTAAGTACATCGAAATAATAGAATGAAATAAGCAACATGTAATTTCAACGTTTGTTAATTAAACAATATAGTTGTAATATTTGTTTCTTGAAATGAAAAAATAAAATATTGTTTTTTTACGATATATATTATTAATTTGACATAATTATATATATATATCTCATTAATTTGATACAAGTATAACTTTTAACTGCGATACGTGTGTCTTTTAATTTCAATTTATTTATTATTTTTAAATAACTATAAAAATAAATAAATTTCTTTATAAAACAACTAAACATTTATTTATCGTCAACCAAATATATTTGCGTTTGATAGGATATGTAATCTGAACGACAAAAAAATAAATGAGTTATATTTTTCGAATACAGGATCCGGCAAAATGATCTCCCACATTTTAATCTTTAATAAAAACGCCATTGTAAATGCTATTTAGATTTTATTTTTATTAACTGAAAATTTATGCTATGCCATTTGTTTTTATTGAGTTTTGAAAATTACAAAGTCCAAGTGGCGACCATTTTTTTCGATACACATTCGAAGCTGATTTCTAAAAGTTTCCATCACTCGAGCAATAATTTGAAGCGATATTCCTGTAATTTCTTGGCGTATTGCTGCTTTCAATTCGTCAATGGTTCGGGGGTGGTGTTGAAAAACCTTTGCTTTCAGGTAGCCCCAAAGGAAAAAGTCGCATGGGGCAAGATCGGGTGAACGCGCAGGCCACCCAACGTCTCCACGTAACGAGATTACGCGTCCTGGAAACATTTCCCTTAAAACGTCCATTGTCCTTCTTGCCGTATGAGCCGTAGCTCCATCCTGTTGAAACCACACATCCGAATATTCAAGTTCTCTAAGTTTTGGTCACCCGTTTATGTCAACGATAGATATTGACGATAGATTTATCATTTTGGAATTATAAAAGGAGGCTCCTGTTTGCCTATAAAATAATTACCTACAGCTTCGTTTGCATATAATTATATTGCATACAGTACATCACACACACAACTATAACGCACACAACACATTGTATGCACGATTGTATTGTGCACAGCATATTGGACACGACCATATGCGTATGTGTCACGTTGCACACTAATAGTGCTTTCCAGCAAATGACACAATGTGACATGTCACAATGATCATCTTCGTTTAACATTAACAAACAATATAAATGTAATGATTTACTGTGTTACACTGTGCATCTGTGTCTCTTGCTGGAAAGCATCTCAAACCTCTTATACACGTATAACTTTGTGCATATAATCGTGTCGTGTAGACGATCGTGTTGCGCTTATGCACATTGCTGTCATATGTGCAGTATTGCATATACACTATGTTCGTAGACTCCAATAATAACCGAACATAGTCTGCTGTTTTATCTAATAGATAGAAATTGTTGTATTATAAACATGCTAAAAAAAATGTTACAAAAACCGAACAGAAGATTAGAACTGTCAAAAAATTAGATATTATTGCGTTTATTATATATTTCATCATATTTGTCATCATTAAAGATATAGATACAGAATCGCTTATGTAATACATGTAAAAATAATTATTTTATTAATAAGCAATCATAAATACATGCGTATAAGTTGAGAGTATAATTTTTTTATTTTACATGTCCAATATGTATTATATCCAAAATGTGTTCCTCATATGTATCATATATGACCATATGCGCAATGTGACACGTGTACGCGCGCGCAATACATGGTTCAGTGCACAAAATGGCATATAGTCATTTGTGCAATACGATCATGCACAAATAGAGCTATAGACCACTTATTTTGTAGGCAAATTACGCCTTCCTAATTATAAAATAACTTTACTCATACTTCTTTATTTATGATTTAATACAAGCTCATTTAACGACAAAATTTTTATGAACTCTCTTTTCTATATATAATGGTAAATTAAATGATGAGTGTTTAAAGATAAATGATGAGTGATTTTTTTACGTACCTTTTTATTTATCTCACGTATCGTATGTGATAAATTTAAATATATTCTTCTTAATGTTTAAATTAATCTGCACATTCTGCCTTAGCATATGTCAGAAATAAAATTCCAGATTATAGTAAAGAAAAATCGCAAATGTATATACTGGAGTGCTGTTTCTACTTACAGCGGTTAGAAAGAGTTCAAACTTGAAAGAGATGAACAATCCTAAATTCGCACCGCGTGTAAAGGCTCAAAGTAATTCAACCAGCCTAAGAATATACTTACTTAATAAAAGCAGAGTACGTCGAAAATTAAGTTTCCAGTGTAAAGTTTTTACATTACTTGTATGTTAGGCTCGTATTATATTGATTTGCATATAATTTACGTGCTATTTACGTGGAATAATGCAATTAATTTTAATAAATTAAAATAACAGACTTTGCATATCCTACCTACTTAAGCTTTCTAATGTTTTCCAATTTTTTACTGATTGTAAGTCCAAAATTAAAAATTAATGATCAGGTTCAAAAAAGGAAATATTTCTAAACATATGACATTTCCAAAAATGTGACATTTCCAAATATTTATAGAAATACAGTGATTTTAAAAAGATTAAGATTTTAAGAAAATACGCATTTACGTATGTATCTAATATGGCTTAAGAGTACATGTTTTTTACTTTCGTAAAAACATATTAAAAAAATGGAAAATAAAATGATCCAATGTCACTTTTGTATGAGATTATAAGTTTATTGATATATTTATTGATATGTAAGAATACACAAAGAATTGTTTTATAAACAATCAATTTATCTACTTATGTCCACAATGTTTAGCAAGTGAAGTGGAATCCATGGTCTAAAATAATAACAGTAGGAAAAAATGTTATAATCAACATGTGTATACTTAATATGTCTATGATTGGTAATATTAATGTCATCTCTCTGGAGAAAATAATAATTAGAATGTAAGTCGAATGTAAGAGGAGAGTGACAGAAGCGTAAACGAAATTTCTAAAAAGTGAAAATTGGAACAAAGTGTAAAAAAGATATTTCTTTTATGTTCGGTTGTCTCAATTTTTGCTTCCAAGATGTTTCTATTACTTTTTCCTTAAATTCGACGCTCCTATTTTTATTTTCGCTAGGACTTACAAAGAGTTTCCTCTTTTTAATAAATTATAAACAAAACATTGTGACAAAAATACAAATATACAGTTACAATAATATAAACTATGAAAATTAATAACACTTTCTTAGTAGTTATAGAAAGCAATTATTTACCTACGAAATATTACATTATAACTACATTTTGGTTTACTGACAATAGAATGACGCAAAAAATTGAAGCAATCGAGTTAGACAGATAAATTGTATGACTTATTAGTGCCATATATTGAATTTACCGTATAATTATCTGCAACGCGTAGGTACTAAGGTCTGTTTATTTTATGTATATTATGTATGCAAATAATTTGATTTATTGTTACAATGTTATATAAATTATGTAGCAATAAATTAGTTTAATGAGAAGCGTTGTGCAACAGAAAATTAACATTTTGTTCCTTGAACGAAAATGGCAGATAAATGACCATTTAAATTATAATTGACATAAGTACTGCGACAATTAGGTATATTGCCGAAGATAACAAACAGGAAAGTAATTAACAATTTTCAATGTCAGTGGTATCGCTATTTTATCATCTTCTATGAATCATTCGTGTCTTCCTGACACGTGTTCCAATCGTAGTTAGTCACATAAATATAAATAAACAAACATAAATGAATAAATAAATATGTAGTTTTGACACTTTTATCTTTACTTTTCACTGCTTTAAAAAAAATACAATAGTTTTATTTTAATGATCAGATTTCTTACTCGTAAAGAATTTTTAAGAAATGTAATAATAATTTCCAAACACCATTGTAATTGATAACTCAATTATCAAAATAATGTTACGTAACAATTAACGTGGCAATTGTCACTTTATAAGTCAAATGCAATTTCAATTTCAGTAAGTTTCATTGTTAGCACATTCCCTCTACGACACGATCAAATTAATAGTTGAAGAGGATTACGGAATGTTGGGAATTTCTATTTAGCAGCATCAAACAAGAATCAAATGTTTAATTTCAGTAGCTCCTCGATAGCATTATTTCTATATAAAAGAATTTCTTTTCTTAAGAGTATTTCTACATTTGTTGGATAATATTTTTCATTACGAATTACGCACGTTTCTATTTAAATAATAATATAATAAACATTTTATTACAAGCATTTACAACTGTAGTTGTTTTTGGAGAGGTAAGATTAAATTTAAGATAAATTTTTTGTTAGCGGTCATGAATACATACATAGACTAAGAAATCTGATAATGATGAAATATAATAGTTGCACCGTCATTATTTACGATATCCGTTGAGCCAATGATGATCCAACCATGGTCAAACCATATTCGAATTACAATCACAGTTAAAGCACGTACTGTAGAAATTTAATGCATATTGCTTTTACATAGGATACAATATGTAGGCTATTTGCAAACATTTTACTACTAAGTGTATTATCCGTATTATTGTATTATCGTAAAACGACACAGGAAAAATTACTATTAATAACAAATGATAATTAATATTCAATTTAATTATATTGTATTTAATTTTATTTTTTATTTTTTATTTTATTTCCCTTTGCTAATGGCTTGAAGGAAGTCGAAATTTTCAAAATCATTATAAAGTAACGTAATGGATACTTGAATATATTGTACAAAATTATGCAATAATTATCACGGATATATATATATATATATATATATATGCTTTCACCTGTTATTCTTAAATATTATACATTTTTTAATTCGTATTTTATAAAACAACATCATTATCAATATAATTAATTTGGCACTTTTTATAATATATAATAAAAAAAGCCAAATTAATTGTATTGGTAATGATTGGCAATATAAATAATACGACAAATATCTATCACAGAATGTATTGTATATATATTCAGAAAAAAATTATTAGGTGTTGGAATTAATTCGTAGCGTTTTTTAATGAAAGAATGTTATTTATTTCACATGAGCATTAAAAAATACATTAATGAAAGTACTTCCCATCACTTGTAAAACGCTACGAATTAATTCCAACACCTAATAGTTAGGGAATGACAAATTCAATAATGTTACTCTGTAATTACTTAAGCTTAAAAGGTGTAAAGATAGATACACACACATACACACACATTATTTGTATATGTGATTGTGTATAATATGATGTATTGTTCATGCAAAATCATGCAAGTAATTTAGACGTATTGCTGAACGCACAATAAATCAATCTATTTCCAATCGGATCGTATCATTTCGAGAGCGTAATCGTATCGAGCGTGTTATCGTCGGCTACTATCACGGCGCGTTCATTCTCGTGTTCCATGTCAGCACATCGAGTGATTTGAGAACAATATCAACGATGCATTCGTCCCGAACCAATGAGAACGGATACAGAGTTGCGTGTACGCGAATTTGCATAACTCGGTTCGGACGTGTGGTGCATGGATAGCTCGATGGTTGGCGTTGTCATGCGATTTCACGTAGCGTTATTATGCAGTTCCTTTTTTTTAGAAAACGGAACAAAAAAACGACTCGCAATAGTAAAAAAGTAAAAACGTTATGTATGATTATGTATAAATTTATGTGTGAAACAGCTACGCTTGCATACTTTTGCATTAGGTTTTTAATAGTTATTGGAATCAGATATACAAAAATTAAGATTTATAAAAAATCAAAAGTACATTTATACAAACTTGCTATCACGAAGAAAATGTTTTCTTAAAGTTTATCCTGAAAATATGATAGTCATGGGACAACATTGTATTTCCAAGAATTTTAATGTAAATCTCGTGTTCATTAATAAAATTACAATAAAATTATACAAAATAAACATATTAAGAATTTTAAGCACGATCGTATATGTGAATACATCAAATACGATAAAGAAAGCCAAAATCGGTCAAATTTGGGATGTTACAAATAATACATTATATATTCTTTTAAACAAAATAAGTTTGATTAATTTTACTAAAGTGCATGATAAAAATCTTTAAAATATTGTATTGTATCACCATATTGTAACTAGCATATTTTGAAGGTAAATTTTAAATCAAAATTTTCTCCGTATATTTATTAATATATAAATACAAAATGACCGGTGGCAACATTATTCAAAAACAGTTCGATGCAACTCGATTCATATTTTACCAGTGACATAAAAACGCATTACGGCTAGTAGATTAAACTTTTCTCATCAAGCACGCGGCGACGACTACTTCCGACGTAACAAGCTCCCCTTCGACCACTCGGTTGATGAAGTACAATAAAGTTTGCTCGTGCTTACGGACAACTTCGACGACTGTATTTCCACGGTGACTTTTTCAATCCTCTTTCGCGGATTTTCCACGGATTGCCAGTTGCAATCTCACCGATTTTCTCATAAGCAATTCTTTCTATTATAGAGTTTATCTAAAAGACACTTCCAATAATGAAAAAAAAAAGTGATGTAGATACTAAAATATGTTCCAACCTTCTAAAATATTGAAGCAAATATTATTATAAAAGAAACTTTAAGCCTCTTATGTAATTCAAATAATATCAATATAATTAACTCTTGAAACTAAGTAACATTAAATCATCTTGTTACAATGTAACCTTTTAATAGAAGCATAAAACTCGAATGATTCTTCGATTGCAGATATAAGGAACAAAAAATGACGAGGGAAGCAAGAGTTAAAATAAAAATTGCTTATTATTGCTACTGGAATGCTACAAGGTCAGATATTCAATTTTCTAGTAATTTAGATATCGAACTTCCTGATGAATGTTCATAAATGACTCATTACGCTTACAAAAGCCTAATCAATATAATTAATATGATAACAGTAGTATATATAGTTCTTCCAGCAATAACGTGCAATAGAAAATATTCACTTCTTATTGCGTTTCTGAGTCAGGAGTTTTCTTAGCATATATTAGGTAAATATATTGTTTTTAAAAATACCAATTAATATATGAATTCGAATTATATTGTAATATATTAATGTATTACAATTTCGCTTTATTTCGTATAGTTCAGAGGAAGAACGAGGAAAGACACGAATTCGTTAAGATGGCTTCTTTGAAATGCGTCGTAAGTTTGATTCAATAATTGTTGTTTAACTATTTATTACCTAATTATATTGTAATTACAATTTTTGCAAGTTTATAAAATCAAAGTCTCTGTTGAAAAAGTTCTTGACTCTATCTTTATATTAGGTGTTGGAATTAATTCGTAGCGTTTTACAAGTGATGGGAAGTACTTTCATTAATGTATTTTTTAATGCTCATGTGAAATAAATAACATTCTTTCATTAAAAACGCTACGAATTAATTCCAACACCTAATAATTTTTTAGGGCTTACTCTTATTATGATTTATTCTCGTTCTCTTTCAAATCATTTCTTTCCCAATCGACTAAAATACAGAGTATTTCAAAGAACATTTTTGACAAAACTGAAATTATAAATAATCCCTAAAAAATTTTAAAAAATTTTAAAAGTAAAGTTCAGGAATGTTTTGAATAAATTTCATACTACTTGTTTGAAAAATTTTAGGTTATACTTTCCTTATTAATGATGATGCTGGCGCATTGTAATGCTCACCATGAGAATGGTACGTTTTTTCATTTAACAATATTTAACAGTTATATATTTACAATAAAAAACGTTAATTTTATATATATATATATACACACTATTTGACATAAATTGATTTTTTTCGAACATCGGAATAAGACTGATCATTTTCTTTCATTCTTTGGATATTGAATACAAATCTATTTATTGAATTACTTAATCATGTCACAATTTTGAGAAATTTGTAATTAAAATTGCAAAGAGAGCTATTTTTAAAAAGTCTAATACTGTTACTTTGTTACAACTCCGAAGCTTCGAAAAAATTAAAATCTTTAAAGTTCACTTCGAACTGTCAAAATTTAAGGTGCATTTGAAGCTTTAAAAATATTTGTGTGATTAGAAAATAATATAAAAATATCTCGCAATACATGTTCATAAATATATGTATGTATTTTTCATGAAAATATATTCGTTATTATTAATTACATTAAATTAATAGTTATATAATTTTTATTCTTCAAAGCTTTGAAGATTGAAGTATTGAAGTATTGAAATTTCAAACCTTTAAAAATTTTATATTGTTTGACATATGGCTCATAACAAACAGATCATTAATAATTGCCTACATGCTCTACCTGTATATCGCGTTAAGATTATAATCATTATAAAGATTTCAATATTTTCTATTTTTTTATTTTATTATTTTTTCATTCTGCTTTTTAATTATATTTTTTAATTTTAAATTTTTTTGAACGTATTAAACAAACATTACAATTATGACTTTTAAGTATTTTTTTGTATAATAAATGTTTATAATTCGATGGTAGGTACCATAGAACGTAGGTACCATAATAATGTATCTAGACTAATAATTAATTAAATTATTATTAAACTTAATGGATCGAATTTTTTCTCACTTAATAGTTGTTTGTGACATTTATAATGGTTATAAACAAAAAAATTATTTTTTGAAAATCCTGGGCGAGACAAAAAATGATTTTATTGACTTTCCTTTTTTCACAAAATTATGTGATTTGGAAACTCGATTAGTATTGACCATCCAAAAACTTTAGAAAATGATTAACTTCGTTTTAGTATTTTTTTTTTCTGTCGAACACTGTTAATAATATTGTATATATGTGTAATTTGTTTTACAATAGGGAATCCTGAAATGTCGCCTCTTCCAGATAATATATTCGAACCGACATCTTCACCATCTGATGACGAAATTGTTAACAGTAAAACTGATAAACCTGAAATTAAACCTAGAATGCTTTATGCATCAGTAAATGCACCATAAAATAAAAAAAATAAAACAAGTTTCCAAGCATCGATGAATAATTATTAGAAAGCTTCTTCTAACTTGGACTCGGAACCTAATATAATAAAATACATAATTAATAAAATGTTACTTTTTACGTCTAATCTTCCTTTAATGTAATCTTATAAGTATTAAAATATTTTGCTGCACTAATCTAACTATAAAATATGGAAATGGCTATGCATTTATGATTAAATTATGTTTGAGAATTTTACTAATTGTAAGTGATGTAAAAGACAAGCTTATGTAAAATTTAAATAAAAAATTAATCGGTATAACATTGTTTTCAATTTTATTTTATTCTTCACACGTATATAAAACTATTATAATAAAATTATAATTACTTTAATGAGACACATTTGTTATCAAAAGATATATTACATCCAAAAATATTTATACTTGTACGACATAAACCACAGATTATAAACTATGTAACTATATACATTTACTATACTAAAAATAAAAATCTAAAAATAATTCTACGTCTGCGCTAGATATAAAAAAATATTGTTATATTCACAATTTATTCTTTAGATATAGACTACAAAATATTTTTTTAGTTATCTTTTTCGCTATCTAATCAGGCTTAATCTCTCATCACTCTACTTCTAAGTAGATAATTGAACTAGTTTACGAAACATTGCGTTAATAATTTTGGATAATATTCAATAAAATATTCAGTTAATTTAGACCCTTTTCATTAAGTACCCTATTGCAGCTTAAATACAAAGGTTACTTGTGATGTATCTCAGAAATAAAACTGTAAAACTTATGAACGTTTTCGATATAAAGGTTATGCCATTAGTATTAATTTATCATTATTTTTTAATCTTATGTTAAATTATTGCCACATTTCAAACCGGATAAAGACAATCGGCTACAATTGCAAATGATAATAACATAAAATAGTCGTCAAATGATAAGCGACTTATTAAAAGTAATTAATCGCGACAACAAAATAAGCGCAATGTGTTTAAAATTAAATAGAAATTTCTGGAAATGAAGTTGATGAACAAATTGAAAAAAATTATTAAAATTTTTAATAGTACTTTTAAAATTTGATTGTGTATTAGATAGTTAAATAAAAAACAATTGAGAAAAGTAATTTTATTTTTGGTCGAAACAGATTTTGGTGTTTAATAAATAATATTCATATGCAAATTTTTGCAGATAAATTCAATTTTATAAATTGCGCGCCAATTCAATTTGTCGCACTTGAAACACAATCGCAAACTGAATTTAAAATATTAATATTTCAAATTAGATTGATCAATTTAATAATAATGCTAATAAGCATCTTAAAAAATCTACAAAGAACTTATTGTGAAAAATATCACTTGAGCTAGAATTTTAAATTTCCGACTGTCCAGAACAGGCGTCATACCAATTCTACCGAAACACGTGGAGACATAGTTATCGCAATAAGTGTATAGTAATTAGTAAGAAAACGTCATTTTTTCAAAGAGATTCTAACCACTGTTAAGGTGATATTTTTTATAACAAATTTTTTGCAGGTTTTTAAGATGCTTACCTAGCATCATTATTAAATTGAGATTCAATATAATTTGAGATATTAATAGTTCAGCTTCAGGTTGCGATTGCGTTTCAAGTCCGACAAACTGAATCGTCGACTTTATAACCACATCGATTATAAAATCAAAAATATATTTGCAAAAATTTGCATATGAATATTTTAAGCCAAGATTTATTTTTATCAAAAATAGAATGATTTCTCTTAATATTATATTCTCATTGGTCTAATTTCTAGTTATAAGTTATAATTATTAAATATAAAATATAACTTTTACGAACTTTGTATTATGTTTTAATGAAAATATTCAAGTTATGCATTAAAGTTATGTATGAATTATGATTTAATTTTAATATTAGGTGTTGGAATTAATTCGTAGCGTTTTTTAATGAAAGAATGTTATTTATTTCACATGAGCATTAAAAAATACATTAATGAAAGTACTTCCCATCACTTGTAAAACGCTACGAATTAATTCCAACACCTAATATTTATTTTGTAATAAATTTTAAACGCATTCAGTACACATTAAAACCGTCGTAAAACTTAAAAATATGTTATAATCCATTTTTATATTCATATTTTATATATATATATAAATTATGAAATCCTCAATATATTTCATTGTTCTATTAAATAAAATTTGTATAATAATTCGAAATATTTGCATTTTATTTTTACACAGATTAAATTAGTGTACAACGACTTCAATATGCACTAGTGCGCACTATAACAATTAAATTTGCTATCAATTTGCTTAGAAATAAGATATTACTTTGAAAAAGTTTTAAAATTTTTTACGCAAATTTACATATTTCTTTGTACACGTGTGTACATACAAAAGAGTAGTACTTAAGACGAAAGTTACTTCTTATTGTTATTAGAAGACTCATAATTTGCTAGTAATTTAGATATCGAATATTCTGTAGTTACATAATTTACAATACGTTTATGTAAAATAATAATATAATTAATATAATAACAATTGTGTATATAGTGTCTCATTTTAATCAGTCAATTTTCTCCAAAATTATTGATAATACAAAAAGACAGTTTCAGACGAAAATAAAACGATTTCGAGGAAATATTTTGATCTCCTTTTTTTCTAGATGAAGACTTCAAAAAAATATAATATGAAAATCATTTTTATTTTTTAAAATAATATTGTCCATTTTTCGAACATCTACAATATAATTGTAGCTCATCTCAAAACAAATACAATGATCATGGACAAAATCATTCAAGTTTCAACTGGATATGAAAAAATTGAAATACAAAATTTATTTTCTATATACGAATGTGTTCTCACGAGTATTAACTAGAAATTTTGAAAAAAAAATTTGTTATCGATGCTACATAAGAACTCAAAATTATCGTTTTTTGCTCTTTGATGTTAGTTTCGAAAATTGACATGATAGCCAAATTTGAAAAATAAATTTGTACTCAGCAAGCAAAAAGATATTAAAAAAACAATTAATGTTAGAACAAGTTTTTTGCAGGCTAGCTCTGTTGTAGTCTTATTTTGAACTTGACATCAGACAAAGGCAATCGTTTGTAACTGTAGATAGTAATAATTGCAGTGCGCATACAAAATAGTCACCGCCAAACGATAAGCGACTGGTTAAATAGTGGTTAAATGCAGGCAATTAACCACAATGATGATAAAGATAGGTGCAACACAGTGCATTTTATTTGCTGACAATACGAACGCGTGTCCAATTATTAGTCCCAATAATGATCGGCATAGCGCTTTACCATTCTGCATGGAATATTTTGTTATATAACGTTGAGTCATAACTCAATGTTATATAACAAAATATTCTACCTTGTCCGCTTTCAAATATATTTGGAATATTTGCCTAAAATTGTATAATTCGCTATTGTGACTCATAGTCATATATGCTTTAATTTATTTTTTATTTAATCAATTATTAAATTGTCACATCTGCATTTATCTCATGATAAAAATATTTTATCATAAAATCAATTTTGCATAAATTCATAAAAATGTTATAATTTCTTTTCAATAAGTCATAAATCGAGAGTGATGTATGTTATAAAGATCAAATTAAAAATTAGTAATTGTTTAATAATAATTTTGGGTGAAATAATATATATATATATATACGACATCCCAACAATTCCATTTGACCACTTCGGCAAATTCAGCCATTTGAATTAAATAACATTTTGAGATTTTTATTTATTCATATTTATAATAAAAATAACTTCTGTTTTCTATAAGAAATTTAATATTTCAAAATATCAAAATTCAAAAATCGTTATTTACGACATAACTATTGCAAAACCTGTAACGAGTTAGATTGTAGAATCTATGATGGCCCAACTATTACTGAAGCAGGTCCACTTACAATGGATCCAACACAGCTATGGGCTTCACAACCAAAATGATTACAATCGCAGTACTTGATACGAGTACAGTGACAGTAAATAAAATTGATGCATCCACAACAGCCACAGTGAAACAAGTTCCACAATGGCTATACGATTTTCTAAAATATCCAATCACGTTATGTCCGAAATTTCAAACGACAGAGTAACGTTGAAATTCTAAATTAATCGAAATGATTATCATAACAATAGTGCCGAAAATCTGTGTAGAATAAGAGGATAGTTAAAATACATAATATTTAATATGAAATTGTTGCCTATATTTTCGTTCATTCTTACAAAGATTTCAAAATTGATAATATTAAATAATATTAAATAATATTTAATAATATTAAATCAAAAGGAGAAACAACAATTAATACGTAGAGATATATTCATCAGATATTTTTAACAATAAAGAAAAGATTAGATTAGACTTTCTTTATTTATCCTTAAATTTCCTACGTACATTATATAATTATTTAATCACACATGTACACACACAGAAGAATATATATTTAGTTATCGCTGTTGCAGTGACTCTGTATATAATTTTCTAGTAATTTAGATATCGAATATTCTGTATTTATTTTTATTTACTCTGTTATTCTCTTACATAAGATATAGATAATAAGTTAACATGAGTATATATAGTTCTTGCAACTGAGTACCATACAATAGTAAATATCCCTATTTACACTTCAGAGCTACCTTCTTACAATCCTCTTAGAATATATTGGGTAAATATTTTTGAAAATATATTATACCAATAGTTTACGCGTAAATGTTTAATACATAATAATGTATTACAATTTTGCTCTATTTCTCATAGTTTTTATTAGAATATCAAGGAAAGAGATACTGAAGAAATCCATAACGATGGCTTCCTTAAAATACGTAAGTTTTATTCAGTAATGGTTGTTTAACTATCGCTTACAATTTTTGTACATTAATAACGTCGAGGTCAATTGAAAAAGTTTTTGAATATTTATAATTTTTTAGAGTTTCTTTACACACACACACACACACACACACACAATTAATTTTTGTCTCCTTCGAAATATTCTCCTTTTTAGTCGATATCTCTCTTTTAATCGAGGAGGAGAGAAGAGCATTTCAAAGAGCATTTTCGACAAGATTAACTAAATTATACAAGGTACGTCCCAAAATTTTCCGAACTTTTTCAATAGGGATAGGTCGGGTGGCGCCATCCGTGTGTTCGATTGCGCGTTTGAAAGGTACATCCCTAGCTGACTTCCAGTAAAAATTTCATGACATTTGGTTCAGTGGAAACGAAGTTATGGCGTCTCAAGTGTCAGTATGTTGTATACATCGGTACGAGAATGAACTTCGAACAAAGAGCCAATATTAAGTTTTGTTTTAAACTTGGTAAAACATTTACCGAAACCCATAATTTGATGAAACAAGTTTATGGTGATAATTGTGTAGCCCGTGCCAGTGTTTATGAGTGGTATACGCGATTCAAGAACGGTCGTGAGGACATAAATGACGACGCACATACAGGTCGCCCAAAATCGACAATTAACGAAAATTCCATCGAAGTTTTTATGATTCCAAGGGTATTGTGCACAAAGAATTCGTTCCAGCAGGCCAAACAGTTAATGCTGTATTCTATGTAAGCGTTTTGAAGCGTTTGGTGCACCGCATTCGTCGTATTCGGCCAGAATATCGCGAAGGAGGAAGTTGGCGCTTGTTACACGATAATGCGCCATCTCACCGTTCGACACTTGTCACTGATTTTTTGACTAAAAATCACATTTTAACAATCAACCATTCCCCGTATTCGCCTGATATGGCACCTTGTGACTTCTACCTATTCGGCAAAATGCATTTGTCCATGAAAGGAAAGCGGTATGTGGACGTAGAAGACATCCAAAGGGCTTGTACCACTATTCTGAAGGACGTACCTTTGAACGACATAAAATACTCATTTGAAATGCTTTTAGATCGTGCCAAACGTTGTATTGAGTTCGACGGGGACTACTTTGAATAAACAATTTGAATTTGAAAAAAAAAGTAAACCGTTGTTGTTTTATTTCAAAAGTTGGGAAAATTTTGGGACGCACCTTGTAAATATACGCCTCAGAAAATTATAAAGGCTAAATTCACAAACTTTTTAAACAAAATCACACTTTTGAAATAAATATGCTGTGTATTAAAAATTTCAGGTCGTATTTTCCTTATTAATAGTGATGTTAGCGCTTCATTATGCTGAATCTATGACAGTTTCATCACAAGATGAGATTGACGAGATAAAAAAAAGTATATCTCTATGATATCTATTAAATATACATCTACAGAGTATCCCAAAATTCGAGGGAAATGTTAAACTTCATGAACAATTAAGTAACAAAAGTATAAGTCACTTTTTCCGCAAAGCAGTTTTTTAAATATAAATGTTTAAAGTTTGACTAATCATAAACGTCACATGGGCAAACTTTTTAACTTATGATTAATAAAATTTTAAACGGTTATACATAAAAAGACTGCTTGACGAATAAAATGGCTTATGTTTTTATTATCTTGACGGAAAAAATAGCTTATGTTTTTATTATCTAATTTTTCACAAAGTTTCGCGTTACAATAATATTATCTTCCAATTTAAGGATATCCTGTATACTTACAATAGAAAGTATATCAATTACTAATATTGATTTATTTTGTAGGTTTAAAAAATCCAATTAAATCAACTCCAAAACCAGAAGATTCAGGAAAAAGTTCAGAATGTAGCTCATCAAAGTCAAATGAAGAAATAAAACATAAAAAAATGGAACCAGATACACAATGTGAGTCAGGTAATACAGAAAAACCAAATGTAAAAAATGACGGAAAGGATAAAGGAGATAAAGATGATTTAAAGAATGATTTAAAGAGCAAATAGACACCAACTGGTACAATATAAGAACCAGAAGAAAAGAACCAGAAGAACCCGCCTTTCCAAATGACAACTAAAGAAATATATAAGTCCTTGATAAATAATTATTAGAAAGCTTATATTCTAATTTGGAATATAAACTAACTAAGAAAATATTATTTTTGTTTCTAATCTATATCTTTCTTTAATGAAATACTATAAATATTAAAATAAGCATTAATCTTTCACTAAATAAAATATGATTATTTATAATATAAATGCACTTATAATTAAATAATTTAAAAAAAAATTAATAACGACCTAATTGTAAAAATAAAATAAAAGATTTAGCAGCAAAATATTTTTCTTAATTTTATTTCGTTTTACATAATAAAACTAATTATTATGATTAATTCATCTAAATATGAGAAGCGCCACTTGATGGTCAAAGTTAGATGTTGAGCTAATATATATATACGTGTTCTTTAAATAGATTTATCTCATAAATATGATTGCGCGCCATTACTATCAGACTTTCAACGCATCTATCTGAAACATTAATCATCTCTCACAAATTTAATCTTAAAAATCTTATTATTATTACAATTAAATTATAACATATAAACTATAGATCATAAAAAAATGCTCAAGAATTATATAATCATTAATATATATATATTTAATATTAAAGCAGATAATATAGAATCGCGAAAAAAATCAATATTACTAAGATTAGTCCAAGCGTATTTTTCAAGATGTCTTTAAGCTTGATATTCCAAACTTATCTCAATGATATATTCTTCGTGCAGTGATACTACAATACATTATTCAACCCAGAAAAAATTAGTGATATCGTCTCTTCATAAAATAGTGCAAATACAACATTCGATTATAAGTCCAATAGGTCCAATATTTATTCATACATCAGTATAATAAAAATTATTAAAAAATAACAATGTCTTCTAAAAAGGATCAATGTTATACTATTCATTTGTAAAATATACAGTACGCTGTAAACTATTTTAAATAAGAAATTAAAAACACTAAGCAATTTCAATTAAGAAACACTAAATAATTTCAAAAGGAATCAGTCAACGATACATTATTATTTATTTTACTATTATTAGTATCACATGATACTCTTTCTGTATTGACATAAGACAGCTTATGATCAGTTTTTAAAGAATTTATATTTGTTGTACAAAACCATATTTCTGTATGCGAAGAGTCGTCTCTGAAATAATAATCTGTGCGCCTCTGAAATAGTGATGAACATTGTCATAACTTTCGCGGCCATAAGAACTAAATACAAAAGAACTAAATACGAGCATACAGATGATAATGCGCTGGTAATATTATATAAGCCGGCGTCTTGCCTTCGTCTGAATGTGGTTAAAAATAGAGATTAAAGGACAGGAATGCGTAAAATGTCACAAAACAAATGCGCATTGAGCTAACAAGACGGAAAAAAATCCTTCAATATTTGCGCGAACGCCTATTCCCTTTAGAGAGAGTAATTGGTATGGCATTGAGGCAATTTCCGACGATTACCGGAGGAGATGGACAGGTATCATCGCGCAATAGAGACCTCGGTATCAATGGTGATACAATGGATTGCGAAATAGAGGTCGTTGACTGGCCGAGTCAAACTCTATTAGCTCTTAAAATGTATTATAAATGTTAAAATAATAGCTCTTGACTACTCAAATGTTATTCGTTTGACAATCCTATGGTGCATAATAAACTGTCAACATAACTAAAAATTCTTGTTTCTTTAACATTAACTCGTTTTTAATCAATTTTAATATAATTTATAGTAAGATGTTAAATTTATCGAGAATGTATGAGAAAATGTTAATTTCTTGATAAACATTTTTCTTTTTAACGTTAGAAAAAAAATTTTCCTTTAGGAGTACTATATTTTAATTTACCGTGGACGTATCATATATATTTATATATAAACGAGCTGTAGGAAGAGGCAACAAGCAAAAAATTCCGTTCCAAAAGTGTAATACGTTTATTGTTATTATATGTAATGTTATATTATACGAAACTTTTTGTTATGTACACATATATAAGAAATATAATAATGAGAAATATGCTGTACGACAAAGATCATGATGGAGATCGTAATCGAGATGTGTGTCTAAGATATCATTTTCAGAGGTCTTTAGTTCATGTAGTCAGATGACGTGAATTACCAGTGTACAGAATATGATGGATAATATCATTCATGCATATCCACCGCAGCAATGCTGTCGAATGGGCCAGCGATCAGAATTGGAGTTGTGATAGATTCAACGAGAGCCGCTGAATGTATAGTAGTATAAGAAATATAAAGAATATAATTTCTTTATTTGAAATACACACAAAATAAGGGACATGCGCATTTTCAATGTTCTAAACATAAATGTAATGATTCTTTAAAGAAAACTTCTTATATATTTAAATTGGCAAATTTGAAATAAACAAATAATTATACAAAAAATGTTTTGTGTAAATTTATACAACAACTTAAAATGATCGATTGAGACAGAAAAATTTAATTATTTGTAAGAGTCGTTTATATATTTATTACGAATGCGTACTTTGATCGCCAGATGAATTTGACTATAATTCCATTAACAATCGTAACTGCTGGTGCGACGATCGCTCTCGCAGACTCAACTACAATACACGACGTAATAATATTTTGAGATTACTATTTATTCATATTAGCAACAAAAATAATTTCTATAAACTATAAAAAATTTAATATTCGAATTACTTAAGATTAAAAGTCGTTATATGTAACAAGAACCACAAAATCTGTAACAAATCAGATTACGGCCGCGGAATTTGTAGGTGACTCAGTCACTGCTGCTGAAGCAAGTTATGGGTCCTGCAATGGACCCAACTATTGCAGTTACGGAAATTACAAGTCGATTACAATCGCAGAACTCGATGCACGTTCGACGACGGCGACAGAGGGTAAAATTGATGCAACCGCAGGTACAACAGGTTTTGCAACAGCCGTTTTCTGAAATATCCAACATATTTGCGTCATTATGTCCAAGATTTCAACCAACAGAGTGAGGTTGAACTGATCGAAATGACTATCATTAGAATGATGACAAAAATTTATGTAGCATAAGAGAATAGTTAAAATATTTAATATAAAATTATTTTCTTTGTTTTCATTCTTTCTTCAGAAATTTAGAATTGATTTTATTAAATCAAAAAGAGAAACAACAACCGATATACAGAAATATTTATAAGATTAGATACACAAAAGTATTCTAATCGACAATAAAGAAAATTAAATTTTCTTATATCTATTTTCCTTGAATTTTCTACGTAAATTGTACAATTATTTTATCACATACAGATGAATCTACACACAGACGAATCTACATTTAAAACAAAAATTGCTTGTCATCGCTATTGCAGTAGTATTATAATATAATACATTGTCCAATCTGAGCAAAAAATTAATGGCACTGTTACTTTAATATGAAACAGCAAAGTGTGCAAATATTTGACTATACATATCAGAGAGTCCAACATTACGGTCATAAATCAATACGAAAAAAATAATTAAAAAATAATATTGCCTTCTAGAAGAGTCAATTTATTATTTATTCTAAAATCCACAATATGCGGTAAGTTTTTTAAAATCAATTAAAAAGTTAAAAGGTGTCAAAAGGAATCAGTCCATCAACAAAATATTCTTATCAATTTTATGAATATTAACATGCAGGACACAATTAGATCACGTGTCCTGCATATTTCTTTTCTTCAAAAAAAAGGGGAACATTAAGAAATTAATTATAATATTTACAATGTTTTGAATACATAACCTTACAAATACTTTCTAAGATGTTACAAGTACATATAAGAAGAGCTTACTAATTTTTGTATATTTGTTATTAAAATAATGAAAATTAACCCGGGACAAATGATTCATCGTAGAATAAAGAACCGGAAAATTAGAATTAATGTGTACTAAGAAGTATCACATATTTGATCCCATACCTTTTCTATTTTATATATAATAACATATTGCAGCGAAGGTTTTAATCTGGTCTACTTTTTAAGAATTTATATTTGTTGCACAAAACTTTGTTTCTATAAGCGTACAGTCGTCTTCGAAATACGTGTGTGGAAGCGTGAATATCGTCATTATTTTCGCAGCTACAAAAATTCAATACAAAATACGAGCATGCAGACGGTGATGTACTGATATTATTATGATACAGCGTCTCGCATTTGTCTGATTAAAAATGATCGTGATTAAAAATGGAGATTAAAAAACCAATATGCGTAAAATATTCTAGCATAACTGCGCATTGAACTAGCAAGTCGAAAAAAAATACTTCGATATCCGCGCAAACGCCTATGTCCTTTATGAAATAAAATACGCGACTGATTGATATGGCGTTGAAGCAATTTCTAAAAATTATCAAAGGAGGATGAGTATCATCGTGCAATAGAAACCTTGGCATTAGTGATGACTGCAATGGATGACTGCGAAACAGAAGTTGTCGACTGACTGCGCCAAATTCTATTAGTTCCTAAGTAGATGTTATACATGTCAAAACAATGGCTCCTGCTCACTCAAATTTTATTTGTTTGCTAATATTGCCGTATAATAAATTCTCAAAACAATTGGAAAATATTATATCGTTTCTTTAACATCAGCTCATTTATAATCAATATTAATATTATTTATTGTAAAATATAAAACAAGAATGTACGAGAAGACGTTATTCCTTGATAATTTTTTTCTTTTTAACATTAAAAGAAAATTTTCCTTTAGGGACACTACAGATTTTGATTTACTGAAGACATATATATTTACATATAAACCAGCTATAACAAATGCGTGTAGGAAAGGCAACAGACAAAAAATTTCCAGGAGTGCCATGCATTTATTATTATTAAATGTAACGTTATATACGAAACTTTGTTATGTACACATATAAGAAATACAGTGATGGATAATACGCCGAATGACGAAGATCGTGATGCAGATCGTGATTGAGATTGTGTGTCTAAGAGATCAATTGCAGAGGTCCTAGTTCATGTTGCCAGATGACGTGAATTACCAGTGTCCAGGTGCATATCCACGAACGATATTACCTAATCCACTGTGTCCAGCAGAAATGCTACCGGATGGTCCAGTGATCAGAGCTGGAGCTGCGATAGGTCCAGCGAGAGCCGCTGGACCTGCAGCAGGACCAGAGAGTACAGCTCCATACGAACCTGTATAAGAAATATGAAAAACTGTAATTTATTCATTTGAAATACGTACAAAATAAGAGGGATATGTGCATTTTCAATATTCTAAACATAAATGTAATGATTCAGTAAATAAACATTTTTATATATTTAAATTGGCAAATTCGGAATAAACAAATAATTATTTTGATCCATTTCTGTGGTTATGATTGAAATAATATATTTTTTGGAAACAAAAATAAATTTTATTGTTAAAATAATTATTTGAAATATATTTGAATAATTTGTTAAAGGAAATCCAAATTAAATCTCTTATTGTTATAACGAAATATTTTTGAGTCAAGAAATTACAAAACAAATTTTTTTAAAAGAAATTACAAATAAAAATTTTTTTCAAAGACTGAATTCTCTAGAACGTGTCAAATAAACAAAAATTCTACTATTTTTGTATACTATACATACAATTAAGTTTCGTCTAAATCAGGCCTGTCCAATTTGAACTCCGAGCGAAAACGTAAAGCCATCGATGCAAACAAATTCAGGGACTGTAAAGTATTGATAAGCGTCTTTCAGACACGTACCAATACTTCATAATTTTTGAAATCTTATTCACATTGATTTTGAAAATTAGAGGCGTGGTCTAAATTAAATATTAAATAAAACTGTATTTCCAAAATTCTATATATTTTATTTATATTATTCTATTATATATATTTTGGAGACAAAATATTATTTTTAAAAATTTAATAAATATAATCAGTAAAACGTATTTGTGTCATAAAATAGTAATTTTATATAATTATATATAATTTTCAGAAACTTGTAAAGAATTTCGACAAATGTAATATATCTGTAATAGTAACAAAAAATAAAGCAAAATAAAATACAAGTTAAAATTGTTTATAAAACAATCTAAATTTAGGTTTCTGTAAATGAAAGAATGTTGTCTAAATGTTTAGTTGACATTTAAGCAATAATCATTTGAGACAGAAAAAAATGTGATTTTTATTTGTAAAAATAAGTCTATATATTTATTATATGTAATTGTATCGTCACATGAATTTGACCATAATTTCATCAACAATCATAGCTGCTGGAACAATTACCGCTCCCGCAAATTTAGCAGCAGCAAATAATGTATTGAGATTTTTAATTATTCATATTGGCAATAAAAGTAATTTCTATATCTTAAAAAAAATACTTCGAATTACTTGAGGCTCAAAAGCCATTATCTTCATAGCAATTGTTATTAAACGTGTAACAAAACAGATTACGGTCGTGAAATCTGTAAATGGCAGATTTCGCGACCGAAATCACAGGACTTGCAAATCCAGCTAGAGCTACGGAATTCACAAATAAACCGAGTAAAGTTGCAAAACTCAACTGTTAGTCCGACGACGACAGAGAATAAAATTTACGTAATCACAATAACTGCACACAATAGATGCAAATAGAGGTTCTGAAATATATAGTTTCCTAAAATATGCAGCATAATTACGCTATTATGTCTGAGATTACAGACAGATTGATTTTGAAGTTCT
The DNA here is from genome assembly GCF_000204515.1 of Acromyrmex echinatior. The sequence continues at coordinate 716,449 of NW_011627352.1, read as the reverse complement.
GGACTGATCGAGATGACTATCATTACAACGATGAAATTCTGTGTAGTGTTAGAGAGTTAGTACAAGTAATATTTCAAACAAAACTGTTGCCCATATTTTTGTCCATTCTTTAAAGATTTCAGAATTGATAACATTGAATCAGAAAGAAAAACGACAACCAATATATAAATATATTTATAGTTGTACCGTGAAATTTTTTTCAGAGAAGATTTTTTTATCAACCCAGGGGTGTGTACCATGCGTCAACCGGATTGAGGACTAAAAAAGGAAGGGAATTTTGCTATTACTGAAAAGCTGTCGCTGCACCATTTTGTGACGTTTTTTAACAATTTTTGACGTTAATGAATTCATGACAAAAATGAATTTCATTTGTATATTTTTACAGCTTTAATGTCTTCTTGTATCTCATTTTGAAGAGGAAAAATATTATGTTTTGTACATCATGCAACTATTATTTATTTTTTTAAAGACTTTTTTTAAAAGAAGGATAATACAGTTAGATACTACAAGCAAAGTATCCAATTCTTTAATATTGTTATTGTATGCTCGAAGTAACAGAAGTATTAAAAATTACTTATATAGTCTTATGACGAGAAGAAAAAATACTTTATGTAACAGCAAATATCAGCTCATATAAATTCAAAAGTAAACTTGTATGTTTTTTACAATTAAAAATGAAAGAAAGGAATTCGATAAAGTACCTTGCTAATTAATATAATGCAATTCAAAATAAAATATTCACATCAGTAAATTAGTGAAAAATTATTAGGCACAGACCAATGTGAGTGGCTGTGTGCTATCGGGATGTACACTAACGGAATCCTCTCAAAATGAAATAATTAATAAAAAATTTCGAGGGTGGTTTGAATCTCCAAAATCCCCTCCCTGAAAACGCCTATGACATATTCATCAAATATTTTTGGTGATTGTACTTTGTACAATTATTATTTGATCACATATACATACCGGAAGAATGTATATTTAAAATAAAAATTGTTCGCCTTTGCAGTTACTCATATATATAACGTCCTAGTAATTTAGATATCGAAAATTCTGTACTAAATATAATTTATATTATACTTCCGCAATATGTTATCATTACTATATATAGATTTTGCAAACGCATAACATACAACAGTAAATATTCGTTTCTCAGCTAGTAGTCTTTGTAACATACATCAGGTAAATATTTAAAAAATCGAAATGTTTAATATGTGAATGTTTAACATATATTAATGTATAATAATTTCTCTCTATTTCTTATGGTTTATATCAGAAAATCTAGGAAAGATACTGAAAAGAATCCTTAACAATGGCTTCCTTAAAATATATTGTAAATTTTTTCAGTAACTGTGGCTTAACTTTCTGTGTCTTAACTGTAGTTAAAATTTCTGCACGTATAACAATGTCGAAATTTATTAAAACAAATTAAAACAGTTCTTTTGTTTTTATAATTTCTTGGAATTTTCTTACTTATTTCTGTCTCCTTCGAAATATTCTCTTTCATATAGTTAATACTTGATACCCCTCTTTCAATAAATCGAGGAAGAAAGTATTTCGATATTTTTGACAAAGCTAAATAAGTTGCAAGTGAGATTCAGAAAATTATAAGGCTAAATTCAAAAACTTTTTGGCCCTCGTACTTCGAACTACGATCTGTGTTAAAAATTTCAGGTCGTATTTTCCTTACTAATAATGATGCTAGTGCATCATTATGCTGAATCTATGACAGTTCTAAGAATAGATAAGCAAGCAATAGAAAGACGTATGTATATCTAATAAATATATATATATTTACAATAAAAAATGCATCAATCAATAGTATTGATTTACTTTGCAGATACATTCAATAAAAGATCAGTACAAAGAGGATATGAAAAAGGAGCATCCAATGGAAATGGAGGAATTGATCAAGAGGATGAAGAAGACTATGAAGAAGATCATGAACGAGGATATCTTGAAGAATTAGCCTCTTTGACCTCTTTTTCAAAACTTAAGGAAAAAACAAAACAATTTTTTAACAAACTTATAAATACTATAATTAATGCAACAAATAAAGAAGTATATGCTAACGGAAAAATATGGAACACGATTCGCTTGGACAAAAGGAAATAAGGATCGCGATTGGAGCAAAATAATCTTTACGGACGAAACACCTTTTAGGTACCTTCTATCAACGATACCTTCGTTCAACGATCTTATACTACCACCAGTAAACTTATCCAGCGAATCGTTAAACACACGGTAAAGATGCACGCTTGGGGCTGTTTCTCGGAGTAAGGATTTGGCTACCTTTATTTATTTATAGACAATTTGAATGCAGAAAAAATGTTAAAAAAAATATATCTATAAAATCTATAATAGGCTGTCAACTATTTTAAATTTAATTAAAAAACACTAAATGATAGGAATCAGAAGGAATCAGTCTTCCAATATTGTTATTAATTTTGCTATTATTAATGCCACATGTTCGTATACTTTTATATTTTGTCAAACGACAGTACTTACAAAGGTTTGGTCGTTTTTTTTTAATTTATACTTATTGCATCAAACTGTGTTTCTGTTAGCTTAGAGTCGTTTTTGAAATGATACACGCGTGGATGTTATCATAATTTTCACCGTCACAAGAACCAAATAAAAAATATGAATGCGCAGACAGTAACTATTAAAATCATGTTTTAACACGCACTACTACCATATACATCAAACTTATATTTTAAAATTCTTTAAGATTTTTCAAAATAGAATCTTTTTAACAATAAAAAATTAATATTTTACGTCTCAAAGCTCACTAATGTTTATTATTGATAATAACAAATCAATGGCTTACCATAAGCTGGCCATCCTAAGGCTGGTGCCGCATAGCCAAGAGCTGAGCCGACAATCGCCGTTTGTCCAGGGATGCTACCCGAAACGACTGACGGCCCAGCAACAGCACCAGTAACGATAGCACCACCATCAACCGCTCCAGATATGCGCGCGGGTCCAACTATTGGACCAGCGAGTGCGGACGGTCCATTAATAGGACCTGCAAGAACTGCAGGTCCCAAGATTGGTCCAGCTAACGCGGCACCATGACCCAAGTAACTTGACGGCGCCGCGGTTGTTACCGATAGAGCCGCTACGAAAAGAATCGCGACTAGGAAGCACATGACGAAAAGGAGAATAATTAATTGATAGGTACAATGTTAAAAAAATTTGCCTCGATGGCTGAGGTGGATGTGGCTGCCATCAATCGGTGTTCACTACGCTTTTATAGGGTCGTTCGAGGATCCCGAAGGGGCCCCTCCCATGTTATCTCCCCGAAGGGGCCCCAATGCTCCCGCCAACCCTACGGGCGGGGCACAGGACACGCCAAACATTCTCCGCAAGCTGAGGTGACGTTTCGTCGATTTATCAGCATTAAGTCATCGTGTTAGTGACACCAGAGTGCACCTTGCGTCTCACCTCGCCCCAAGTCAAGCTATGCAGCTCGAGGGTCGCGCTGCTCCATTTCAACACATCCGTTTATGGTCTCGTGCGTTATATTTGCCTCGATCTGTTCGCGCAATCAGTAGTAGCAACAACAATAGATCGAATCGATATCTTGGTACAATATTTACTTTTAGTATGCTAAAGTGGTACAATCATGAGTGTGATTGACATATCTTGTGCTAAAGCGAATAACAGAATGTATTTGGACAATGATTTGCATTGATTTCTAAAGACTTTCATATCTTCTATTATTTCATATCTTCTATCTGCTTTCTTTTAAAAGCGCACACCATGAATGATAAAAAAAGACTACATAAAAAAGATCATCAACGACAAAAAATATAGATATTAATTATCATGCATGGAAAAAGATAAGATGGCTACTCATCATGAGCCATCTGTAACCTTGAGACTAAATACGATTCGATTTTTATTTTACGCGTGTCCTCTTCCTGCTTTCTCTCAGTAGGCAAATACGTGTCTGTCGCCATTAGAACGATTACCTTGCGTATTGTATTGTGCATTCGTCTAGGCGAGGCACAATTGCATTGCCCACGCGTCATCCGGGCTTTACAGATTGTCGCCAGGAATGAGGGCTCTTCTATTGTTGTCGAATATGAGTGTGCGTGCCCGGGCGCGACGATATTATCAGGTTCGCGGCAGATTGCAGACGTGGTGCCAGGAAACGTTTGCAGAGCCATTATCGAACGTCATACGCAGCCTCGAACGCAAAGATGACTGTTGATCGAGCAATACGGAAATTCTTTCACTATTCTTCTTTTCCATCGTCATTTCATCTACAGAATGGTAAATTCAAAAAAACTGCATCCGATGTGTTTGAAAAATAATAAATGCGAAGTTTATTAACTTGGACATTCCGTCAATTTCCTCCATCGTGATTTCTTTCTCTCAAGGAAATGGAAAATGCATTGTGTGCACTATGTTACGACGTAGATCAGCGATCTTCAAAGTTTCTCGGTTAAGAATCATTTTTGCGAGTAGAATTTGGCGAGACTCCAGCGATGTATTTTTCTGGAACCGCTTTAATCAAACGAGACATCTAATCTTCAATAAATTGTAAAAAATTTGTTAGTATATTTTAGTATATTTTAGTTATATTAATTTATAATTTGGATAATTTCTATAATTCATTGTATTATTATTATTATTATTCCTGTAGAGATTCTGTAAATTAATTCCATAAAGCATACGTTACTGTGCTTACAGCTTGTATTATTAGTTCTCTATTTTAGTTATCAAAGCATATCCAAAATGCGAGCGGCCGAATAAATTTTTGGCTATACATGTTTGTCGCTGATACCCTCTGTAACTGTTTGGTTTGTAATTACAAAACACGAAACGCAACATAAAGGAAAGGGATGATCAAAGTTGCTTAGCTTGCATATCGCGAGCATTAATCGATTATTGTTCAGCTAATGGTTCGGATGAGTGGTCGGCTGCAATGTTACACATTTTCATCATGGTGATCACTGGCATCACGGTATATTTAGCTGTGTACATCATCAATCACCGAGCACTGTCAAGTGAGTTCTACTTCAAGCATTGTAGAATGCGATGGCCTATCGTTTATTGTGAAAGTTTTCAATGTGCGCGTGACTCAGATTGATCGTTCGTGAGATCAAATTACTCGTCTGCCAAACGCAATAGATCGCTGTGTTCTGTCCTGTCGGAGTGTTACTTTTTCTTCTTTTTTTCATCTACGAATATAATATTTTATACTTATAGATTTATTTTATTTATAATCTACTACCTTGATTAAATAAGATTAATTCCTAGACCAAAGCGAATCTTAGTGCTTAAATATTTCTGTGTGAATTTATATACATATTTGATTCTGCAATCTGCGCGTCGAAATCTTTTTCAGTCTTGAAACGCGATCATGAGCAGAATTAGAATAGTAATATTACTTATTAAATTGATCAACAATTTAATAATTTTTGATGCAAATAAGCATATTTATAAGAATAATTAGATGTTAATAAAAATTTCAAAACAACTGCAAATAGTTTTATTACGAAAAAGTTTCTAATATCTTGACTTTGTAGTGATATACATGTAGATATTTTATTTTATCAGCTCAGCAATATCAGCAACGATTATTTTAACATCGTTACATATCGACTATTTTTTATTTCAGACTTCTCTGTACAACCTTCGATTGTATTTTCTCTATGACATTAAATACCGAGCAGTTTATTGTAGCACTGATTTACAATACCATTCAAGGAGATCCCTTCCATCTCCGAGTGAATACAATCGCGACAACGAATCGCCAATAAACATCACGTTGCGAAAGTGATAAAATCAACTTCTTGAATTGTTGTTCACCCCTACTCGCTTGGGCGCGGTCGCTTTTACCGACTCGGTTCGAGGTTGCGTCGTAACCTCGTATGTTTTCAATCCAATTGATCGAGCTTTCTTTCTTTTAACTTAATTTTTTTTCAAAATCTTGTCACGCGGGTCCAGGACGCGAATACAGATTCGAGCGATGGAGCCCCGCCTCGATCCCGTCGTCGCAAGTTCACCGTCCCACATGCCCGTTGTATCCCGGCTATAAAAGCTCACTTAGCATCAGCTTGCACGGCAATGTTCCTCTGTGATGGCTGGTGGAAAGTCGCTGCATCGGAGCATTCTCCATCATCATCGATGGAGACGCGCTATGCGGTGGTCAATTGGCATGGCGTTAATGAGAGAGGGAAAAAATTCGATATCGATGGGATCGAAAGGCGGCAAAGCAACGATGATCCTGCATAGTTTCTGGCTCGGAACTTTCCACTAAAGAGATTTCCACAATCGTTTGGTGTTTGAAATATTTACAATTCAGGTGAGTAGTATTTTCACGAAGAGTATGAAACTGTTGAGAAATATAGGTAGTATAATATATCTGCAAATATATATCTGATGTGCGTATACATTTTGGCGCGATTTGAAAGTTTCCTTTTTATGGAGTTTTATTGGAGACATTATGCGCTACTGCTGTTTTAATAATAAATTTGTTTAAAAAAACGTTTCCAAATTGATAATAAAAAAAAGGGAGATAACATTTCAATATTTTCAACTGTCAACTATACATGTGGCAGAGATTGATTTATTTTCATAAATTTTTCACGAAAATACTCGATTGCAATATCAATCAAAATGTAGAATTAATTTGATAAAAAAAAAGTCTATTTTTGGAAAAATTAATTTCTGTATAAAGATATATTTTTATCGCGTTAGCAGCTCTATTTTAAAATTTTCAGTTTAAAAAAATTTTTCAATTTCGTGGTCGGAAATATGTGTAATTAAACTGTTCCTATCTTAATCATAATAATTAACAGAAAATTCACTAGATATTTATTCAATTAATATTCTTAATCTCCAAAATTAATATATTTTTTTTAATTCTTCGCAGGCATTCAAAATGAAATACTTTGCTCGCGGATCTGCGTTCCAAAACTGTTACGACTGTCGAAGGATCTATCGATCGACCTTGCACGATCTACAGCGACTCTCTATGGTTCGGCTTGTTAACGATCTTTCACACACGCCCTATTCATCACATTATTATCAGCCACGCCTCACACCATTTTCGCGTAGTTGTCGTATAACGCGGAGGGGGTAAGAGAGAAAGAGAATGAGTTTGCCAAGAGAAAACAATCCGGCTTTCTTGCTTTATATCCGGTAGCTGACGACGATCGGTCTCGGTCGTAACTCTGACTTGCGACAAGACTCGTGATTTATGGCGGCAACAAAGACGAATTTACACGCGGAAGCCGTCGTTTTCAAACCCTTATAAATGCGGTTCGTAGAAAGCGTGAATACAATGACGTTTTGTCAAAATTGTTAGATATATAGTTGATATAGTATGATAGTCCATTCAACTGCATGTAAATTGCACGAACTCGTTTACTTTTCTTGATAGCTTTCAACTCGGTAAATATAATTTCGGATATTTAACAGAGTATTTTAATTACTTATTTAGATATTAAATATATTAACAAGTTTTTTATTAGTTGTACTTAAATAATTTAATTAAGGATTTTTTTAATTAAGGATTTTTTAAAGAGATTGGGTGTACAAAATTTGGAAATTTCTCTTTGAAATAAATATTATAAGAATTATAAATATTATAAGAATTATACGCTTGCAAACTTAATTTCTTATTACGAAAATTCAGAGACTCAAAAGACTTCATTCGTCAAATGCAAGCTGCATTATTTAATTTTAGAAATATTTTTATAAAGTAAAACTATGTAACAAATACGTTAAGAGGAAAAGTTAATAATTTATCCAATTACTTTGTGTCAAACTTATCTACCTCATTAATTTAGATAAAATTTATTATTAAATATTATCTTATCTTTGATTTAAGCAAAATAATTAGTTATGTTATCTTTTAATCAACTAATAGATTAAACATTTATTTTATCAATATAGTCGATATTATTATATCACAAAATATATTAAAAAACATAAACACGTATAATTTAAAAAAATATTCATTACAAATATAAAATAAAATGTAAATTTTCTCAAATCAATAAAATAATTTAGAAATAGTACAAAAATTATTATTGCTTATTTAAAATATCTCTTTTGCTTAGATCCTAGGTTTTCTTAATTTTTTTATATTTGTGCAGCACTATTCGTAGTATCTAAATTCTACTTATAAGCAAAATGTTAAAAGAATTCATATTCGGATTAAGTAATAATTATTATGTGACCTCTTAAATAATATTTCCAGAATTCTTCGATAATCTTACTTGCTGCACAATATTATTAAGTGAATCTTAGAAGCTCAAGTGTTAATTGGAACAATATCTTCTCACGGTTGCTAACGCCCATTAACTTGTACCGCCTGCGAGTGATGCGGCTGTTATGGACGCCCGCTAATTCACGATCGATTATCGCCCACCAGTGTCAACGCATAGCAATTAACGTCCTTGCACAGTGCACGTTATTGGCCTGTCATGAAAACACAGTATGGTCTTCTGCGCGGCCTGTTGCTCGCGACCCATTTCTTATTCTGTTCGTTCGCAGACGGTGGGCGGCCGATTACAAGTGGGTGACCTTTCGGAATTTGCGAGGGTTCGGTGCATTCTCACAATGCAACTACCATCGCGATGATGAAACGCGCGGGATTACGTAGTCGCCGAGATCTCAGCCAAGACGTGGTTCGGGCCACGATTTTCCCATAAGACGAAGGCCAGATATCGAGAGTCGCTCGATATTCCGTCCGAGAGTGCTCGCCGCACGAACAAAGTATGGAGTATATCATTTTCCGATAGCAATTTGTTATAGAAAAAAGGGGTGGACAAAGGCGAAAACATAAGCAAATCCAAGATTAAATATATATCCATGTGACGATCTGGATTGTAAATCGCACGATAAATTACGCGCGTAATAGATATCGTAAATCGCGGTTTATACTTGAATTTGTGCAAATCCTATATAAATTTCTCGCTAGATGCACCGATACTCAAATTTATGTCCGATATCTTCTTGGTATATTTTCATCCGTAATTCATTACGCGGCCTTCGAGTGTACAAAAAATTACTAATGGATCGTATCAAAATTATATATTTTATTCTGATACGTAAATATGCAATCACCAAACTAACAATACAGGAATTATTTTAACATTGATCTTCAGATAGATTATTGTTATATACATCATGTATCACGATGTACAATATTGTAAATTAGTTTTATATTAAACAAAAACATGAAATTATTACTACATTAAAAAAAAATGTACCAAATTTTCAAAATTTAAATAATATTAAATGTTGGAATAATATTAATTTAACATTTACTTACAGTAAATAAATATTTACTAAATAAAAAATGAGTTAAATTAAATTAATGATTTTGTACCAAATAAATACAGTCCCGAAATTTGCGAATTAAAATATCATTGTAAGAAAGTTTTCGAAAAATTAAGTGAAAAAGTTATGTGTATATAACTTTATTAATAGTTTATTTCAAACAGTAATTTTTAAGATATAAAGGTTTAAATATAGCCAAGGTTAAGTTTGGACAGCCACCTGTTCATTCGCGCGTGTGATAAATTAATAAGCGTGTGCACTTCATCATTTCAACGTAGTTCGTCTAAACATAGTCTGTAATTGGAGAGAAAGTAATTGCCATATAATGTTAAAATAAAAATTTACAAATAACTATTTTACTTAATTTTTTGAAAACTTTCTTATCGTAATATTTTAATTCGCGAATTTCGGGACACTCTGTTTATGTTTAGTAAATATTCAGTTAGTACTATTCAAATAAATATTTATTAAAATTTAACTGATTTTTGTCTTAACGTATCAATGAAATTGTCTTGGATAATAATATAATTTTTAATTTACATTAATGTCTCAACAAACGTTCTATCTGGTTTTCTCTCTGACCGTGACTTTTCATGTTCAGCTTATGAGTGGCGAACATATCTGTATCGAGTCACGCGATGACCTTACCCTTTATAACGATCATTACGCGTTGCATTAAAGTACACACTGGATCTATGTCAGTTTCATCAACTCCTTGCGTTTAGTGATTATGCTCGACGGACACCACAAGTGATTTATTACCGAGCGATATGAATCAGTGCCACTGATATAACTATTTAGTCAAATGATGATGTGAAACGCGTAGCGTTTCTGATCAGTGTATGAAGTACGAACGATTGTAATGTATCACTATTTCCATATCTTATTTATGTTCAAAAATTGCGATAAAATATGCTAAATAACGAAGTGCAAGTGCATAAAAGGTAGCGAGCAAAAAAGAAATTTAGATTAAGTGAGTTACGTTGGACGGAAAATATGAATTGTGAGAAAAAAATAAGCAAAGATGAAGTTCTGTCAATCCTAATTAATTAGGTAACTTATAATACTTATTCATTATTATTAATGTAAGATTACAGCATGCTAAAATTAAATAAGCGCAAAATGAACATCAAGTGATAAAATTAAGTATTAAAGCTTCAGCACGATTTTATCTTAGTACCATTTATAAATTATGTATATCTTTTTAATTTTATTGAAATATAAATGTGTATTTCATGTACGATGTCAACTTGCAATGCACTATTTATTTTCATGATAAATGGAAAAATTGAAACAGTAATGGTTTGCTTAAATAGCAAACAACTATTCAAGACTTAAAGTCAAATATAATCGTGCCGTATCACTTATTGCTTTCGTCATGAATAATTGCAGCTTTGCTGATAGAAGAGAAGGTTAGATTAGTTAATCAAATTGCCGTGGTAATTTGTGTAAGATAATTGGCCTGGCTTTTTAGTTTTAATCTTAGTAATTTAATACAAAGTTTCTACACGATTTTCCGAAGAATTTCTTAGATATTAATTGAAACAATGACTCTCATAATCGTACAATCCGATTTAATAATTTCTTTAAGAATGTTAATCAAATAATTACGTTTAAGAATATACAATACAAAAACAGTACGTCACGTATAATGTACAGTATGTAAATTTTTGATAGATGTGAGAGATCAAAATTTATGAGATACACGAGGCAATACATTATATGTATACATATATATAAATACACTCTCTAGGTTATTTTATATTACATGAATATCTTCTTTTGTAAAGAAGAGGATTTTATTCGTACAGAAAAGAGATGTAAGTACCCATACGCACGCTATAAACCGAGAGCATCGAGCACGACGAACGTCATCGTGTTGCAGCAATTTTATACCCCCCATAATTCTTCGATCTCTTTTAGAAAACCAGGGAGGAGTTGGAAACGGTATTCTATTTTTTTTTCGATGATAATTCAGAGAGATTCTTTTCTTTTATGTTATTGTAGATGGTTGTGCGCGCGTTACCAGTGGCCGTGGCCGTGACCGGCCTGGATGGCGGCACCGTAACCGCTTCCGTGGGCCGTAATCTTTCCGGAAGGACCGGCAATCACCACCGAACCGGCATGCGGTCCAGAAACAGCTGCGCTTCCGGAATGAGGTCCAGCTAGAACCGCGCCATGAGTAGCTGGTCCAGCAACGACTACCCCATGCCCTCCGTGACCGCCAGCATATCCTGCGTAACCACCATAAGCAGCAGGACTAGCCGCATATCCGTAACCTCCTGAAAACAAATAAAATAATATTTAAAATAGGAATATAGGAAAATAGGATAATATTAGAAAAATGGATAGAATTGTTGTTTTCAGTACAATTAGTGCAATTACTTTTAAGAATGCACACATGCACCCACATAAAAATAATTTGCAAATTTAAAAAATAGTTCTTTTACTTATGTATTAATAATATTATGTAAGAGTACTTTACAGCACTCTTCCTATAACTTATAAATGTAAATATATATATATATATATATATATATATACTATAAAGATATAAATATATAAAATAGTCATGTAAATTTATTTAACAATTTGTTCAAATCACATTTTTGTACTGTACATTTTTTTAATTTATTTTATTTTAGATTATTTCTAATTTAGAACCTCTCTTTCTTTTGTAACTACTTATTGTTAAAAGATTTTTTCTTTCATGCGACAATTTTATATAATTAGTTAATTACTTACCGACATAATTACCACTATAGGCACCTCCATATCCACCATAGGCACCATCTCCAAAGCCACCATAGGCACCGTCGTATGGACCACCATAGCCTTCTACATGCGCTGGACCAGCGACCGATGCAGTCACAACAGCTGGTCCAGCAACGGCGCCCGACACGTGAGCGGGACCAGCCATCGATCCGGACAAACGAGCAGGCCCTATCGCTGGAGCAGAAACTGCAGTGGCACCCACATGTGGACCGGTGACACTCGCCGCTCCAAGGATTGGTCCAGTAACAGCTACTCCATGTGCGCCGTAGCCTAGACCTCCGTAAGCTCCATAAGCTCCGGGAGCACCGTAACCTCCGTGGCCACCGTAATATCCGTGACCGCTCAAAGGCGACGCAGCAACAATGGCGCACAGGGCAAACGAAATGAACTAGAGATAGAGAATTTCAATTCGAGGTGAGTCCAGTAATAAATTACATAGCTCGGTACAATATTGCACCAAGTGTTTCTCCACTTAAACGATTTAAAAAATTTGATTTTGGAAGGAAACACCACAAAAAAATTTAACATTAAAGCTATATTTATTGTATGATGCCAAGTGAATAGATCGCGGAACTCCCGCGCGATAAAATTATTCGATTATTGTACTGCTTGCTTAATTCTTCGACAAGAATGAACTACGTATTCGCAACGCGTTTGTCACTTTATGTCACTCCATCGTTCCGCTGAAAGAACAGCGGTCCGATTGCGGCACGTTGATTACTTGGATAACAAAAGAAAGAAAGACAGGAGCGCGCACTTCCGACGATGAATACTTACGAGGGTCTTCATCGTGCAGACCGGCGATTGCTTGAATGTGCCTACAATCGACTTCAGCAGACTTTATATACATCTTCTAGGATCTCCGACCGCGCCCCCGCTGATCCCTTCAAATCATATCCGTTGATGATGTTAGCCTCTCGTTCATTGTGTAAGAAGGTCACTATCCGACACACCCACCCACCTTTGGACATGGACCCTTTACGTGACCTTCGCTGGGAACTCTTGGCTTAGAAATTTCAGAAACAACCTCCTTTGTCTGATCTGTACGTATTAGACTTGCTGACTAGCGCAATCGTTACACACCGTGCAATTATCTTGCGATACTTTGAGATTTGGAATTTATGCGATTTGTTTATCAGATTCTTCAGCGCTCGTTTTTTCCATGACTAGATTATTTTTTAACTAATTTATATATGTAATATTTCATAATTCATTTACTTCTAGAAATTTGAGATAATCTAAAAGAGCATTCGAATATCTTTTTAGTTTTGAAAATATCAATAAAAATAAAGTTGTGAAATTGTAATTAATTTTTTTTCTGTTATCTTTCTTGAAGTCGATACAAAACTTTACTCTGAAAAATATTTGTTCTCACTATCAAAAGAAACAAGGTATCTTTTTAAATACTTTATTCTGAATATGCACTCTGTATACTGTTGAGATTGCAAATCTCTCTTACGTTTTTCTTCTTCATGAAAATATATACAGAGTTGCTTTCATATATTTTTTTTAATCTTTCTCTTCTTTAATATGCAAAAAAAGTTGGATAATAGATGTAGAAACAAATATGTAATCTCAGTAAGTTCTCACTTCTTTTGTCATAATTGCACGTATTAAACATCCGTACATGCAATCTTCACGTATATGACTCGGTTTATCCTTTCAAATCACGCTTTGCAATGGAATCTCATGCATTGTGCAAGATCAGCATTTGACACACCCACCCTCATCGAATGACTTCCACGGATGAAATCCTGGGAAAAAGTTAAAATGAGTTCATTCGACGCCGGAGCTTCGAAAAATATTTCTCTCTCGTCTAAAGTTTGCCACCTATCGATTTTCATCTCTATGCGCGGAAGGTAAATGGTGACGAAAGTAAGTTTTCGGAAGATATCAGGAATCACACATTTTAGTAAACAAATTGCTTGAAGCTCTTCTATGCTATTTTAAAGGAGAAAATTTTAGATCGTGAGATAAATTCAAACAATCTTTTTGTAATAAACACAAATATGTCCAATACCTTATAATTTTATAATTTTTAATATAATTTTGTGAAGTTTACTTTAATGAAGTTCACTTTAAGAAACTTGTTTATAATAATTACACATATTTAATTGAATTGTTTTTTTTTATTATTACTTTAATTGTATCATAATTTATATTTTATTACAAACAAATTGACAGCAATTGTATATTATTTTAATTAATTGCTGTTCTATGTTCTTGGTATTCCATAAACGTGTATCAATTACACTGTAAAATCAAAGAGGTACATATTGCATCAGTTAATAAAACACATCAGAGAAATCATTTCAACCGTTATACTGAGAGCAAAGTAATTTAATTTTGATCGAGATGAGAGTTATAAGCTTTTTTGAAGAATTCGCTACTTGGATTTCAAATCTCAATTGCGTGACCACGTAGCAGCATAGGTCAATCGCGCGATTGAGTCATTCAGGAGAAGGGTAATCGAGCCTTAACCCCGGAGATTACATAGAAACGGTTTTGTAATCTCATCAAAAATTCCTCGTAATTCCTAGTATAAGAAGTTTACGTGTAATAAAAATTTACGTAAATATTAATGAAATAAATGTGTCGAAGAGAGTTCACACATCATAAACAGATGCAAAAATATAGATGTGTCAAAATATGATACAAGGAATTGATTCTACGCATATGTTACGCATATTTAATCTGCAAATATAATGCATCTTACATATTCAGCAGCGTTATAATTATGCGAGGTTTCAGGCAACGTCAAAATAAATGTGATTACATACGCTAATGCTAACTGTGCTCGTTATGAGAATGTGCATATATTTCAAGATCATAAAGTCACGTTATGAGCATTAAGTGTAATCACAAATAATCATGCTATATGCGCCACATATTATAGTATGTAGATAAAATTTTTATGCAATTTGTGATTACACTCGTTTACTTTACGTGCGTAACACTAATAAAGTTTGTTATTCAATATAAATTGAATAAAAAGTTACATGAAACTATTCAGTATAACAAGATTTGATACAAAAAGATTCTTTTTACGATTTTGACCGTTTCGAATTTTATCCATTGCCTGAAATTAAATTCCTTTCTCGTTTTGTACATTAATTGCATACTGATATATAGAGGGAATAATTATTTTATAAGTATATGTAACACGATATGAGGAATACCGCTATAATGCAGTAATATGACGAAGTTCTAGGTTGCAATTTATGCGATGTGCAAGGTGAATCGACGTGTTTGTCGAGAACAGGCTAGCTGGGAAAGAGCTGCGCTCTCAGGAATTAATGGGCTTCTCAATGCGATATATAATCGATGAAGCCAACCGACATCGCGCACTCGACCTTTAACGGGTACGATGAAAGAGACGTGAACTCGAATGCTCTAATTTCACGTGAATATTATGGTATTCAAATAAAAGTTATTGAATACCGTGAGATTTTTCCATATACTCATTGTCTTGCGAAAAGAATGATTTTTGTATAAAGAAATCTTTTTTGTGACTTTATGTCGTTTACTCTTGCAATTCACTGTTCTATACTGAAGAAAATATTTTTTTATAATAAGTGATTAAGTAAAAGTGCAAAATTTACTTTTAAAACATCATTTATACAATTGATTTTAAAATTGATCTTGTATGTTGCCATTATTAAATATATATGTTCATTTAAACATAAAATGCTTACATAAATATAATTAAAAAAGAGAATATTGTAATATTTGGATATCTAAATTATATATTTATTTATAAATAAGTATATATTATTTATAAATATATATGTAAACTTAAGTATTACAGTAATCTCATATACATCATTATTGCATAAAATATTTTGGTATTTAAACCTGCTCTTTAAAATACAATTATCTCTCTCTCTCTATAATAAAGTTTAATACGAATCTAAAACTATGCACAAATACATTTTTAAAGATCATGCAAAAATATGAAAGCAAATTAAAGAGATACTTTAAATTTGTTAGCAGATGAATAGAGAAGGCAAACGGCGTACATCCTTGAAAAAAATCGAAAATTCAACCTTTAAGTATGATCTTTTCTGCTTAAGTTGCACTACGCGTCTGTAAATGTTTCACAAAGTGTTGCGCCGTAATACGACTTTATCCGCTACATCACGTTCTGAAAATTCGTACTTACGATCAAAGGAGGTATGGTTACTCCGCTGCGATTGAACGTGATCAGTGCTAATGGTGAGACTGACATTTGCAGTTATTGTCTGCGGATGCAATGCACTGCGATGTTTATGAGAGCATGCAACCTACTCGCCGCTCTGTGTGAAATCATGGGAAGTGTAAAACTTATTTTAGTCAAAGTTCAATTTGTCGAAAAAAGAAAAAAACCGATTATAATCATATATAAAAATAATTTTAGAAAGATCTCGCAAATGTAGGTATCTAAAGAGTATTAGAAAATGTGTCTGACTTATATCTTCTGGAGTGTGAAAATTCTTAAAAAAAATATCAATAACTCAACATAAATTTATATTTTATTACAATCCATATGAACGTGTAAGGCTTGTAATATATAATATCAGAAATTCTCTAAAAGCGAAACAACCTTGACCGTAAAAGTGGAACAATCTTATAATGCTTTGTAAAAAAGGTTTTTCTGAGAAACGCGTGCAATAATCACTGCACACCCCCGAGAGTGAAAGGACCGCGCCTCTTCGTATCCGGCACTCTAACATCTCCACTAATTATTCCTTGACGATCGTTACGAAACGCACATTTTCCATGACACAACTTATGACGCTTCGCAATAATATCATAATCGCCTTCATATTTTTTTTTCCTTTATGCATCATACGAAATTATTTCAATCCAGGTTAAATTGGTATTTTATTTCATAATTTATATTCCTGATATATTTGTTAAATGTAATTATGAGAGAAAGAGAGAGAGAGAGAGAGAGAGAGAGAGAGAGAGAGAGAGCGAGAAATTTGGAAAAATTTTTATTATTTATATCTAATAAAAATAATAAGAAAATGTTCTTATTTCTTTATGATTTTGTTTTTTTTTTGCAATTGTTGCGTATATTATTAATCCAATTAATTATTATTAATTTAAAAAATTTCGTTTAACTATTATACATTCAATTGTCTCGAAATGACAAATGTAATAAATGTTTAAAATAATGATACGCAAAACAAAAAAAAAACATTTACAAAATTTTATAATTCTTATTTTCGAGAAAATAACATTCTAAATTTACTACTCCGTTCAATTTTTGTTACGCAAATAAAGTCAATATTTTATAGACAACCCAATTTGCGGATTTGTTAAAAATAGTTAAATCGTTAAATAGAGAGATGAATCGTTGAAAAAGTTACATTGTTAAAAATTGTTTTTTGCACTTGTTTTAATTTTTATTCGCCGCAACAATAAGTTAGAAATTTCAATGCACAGTGTTTTATAAAAAATAGAAACTGGTACCATTTGAATTTTACGATGTTTATTTTTGAATTTTACGCCGAATATAGATTTGAAAAACCAAAGTGTTCATCTCGAGAAAATATGACTTTTTCCATGTGTCGAGCGAGATTGGAAATCGATGCTATTTTTATCTCGCAAAAATAAAGTGGAAAAATAAAAGGTAAAAAAATCAGAATATAAAAAAGAGTCTGCATCTTAGTGTATTCAAATTTCATGCTCACCGCCACATCACCAGTCCATGTTCTCTTCGCTGAAGAGATTCTATTCAATTCCATGTCTTAGCACGTGCACTTAATCTTTTTATTTTATTTGTAGTACGTTGAGGAAAAATGTAAAAGCAGTCGAATGTATTCAGTATTCAGAAAAATTTTATAAGTCTTTTGTAGATATGAGAATTTATGACAAATTTAACAAAGTGAGATCTCTTTGTTTTTTAATAAGCATACTGCAATAGAATGATCAATTCAATTTATATGAACTATATGTAAAAAATAGAAATTATCTTGTACATATATATGCATAATTCGTGTATAATTATTCATTTTCAAATTATCATATTCATCTCACAATTTCACAAGAAGCTCTCTATGCTTAAGCGAGAATTATCCGCTTCTAATGGAGAAAACCAGCATGGCCTGACGACTTTGTAATTAATTTGATTTAATTGGCATCGTTAGCGCTCGTTCATATCAAAGCTAATACCTAGACGACATGTCTGGTCGATTAATCTGTTGAAATAACGAAGCTTATACCTTTAGATAGTATTTTATCCTTTAATAAATGAACATTTCGCGTAAAACGATAATAAGAGGAATGTAGTATTAATGTGTAATTATAAATTTGCAATTTTATCGATTTTATTTCATTATAATGTCTCTCCGAATAATTGAATATAATCAAGTAAGAAAATACTGTGATTGATAAAAAAAAAATGTTTTATGTAACCCAAGCGAGTATCTTTTTGTGGTTCTATTAGCACAAATTAAATAGTGAAACTTTGAAATAGATCATATCGGCTTTTAACGCGAACATTAGCAAAACAAATTTCTTTATTACAGAAGGTTAACGCAACAGGCGGTCCATTTGCAACCTAATGTTTTATTAAATGACGGTTTTTGATCTAGTGTTTCTGTTCTGCAGAATTAAGGTAACTTAATAGTGAATATATGACTAATAACTATATGAGAAATAACTTTAACGTGCTAACGACTAAATACATTTATATTATGTTCCTTTACTATAATATGTAAAGTGTAATTATTATTTTATATTTAACTTTTTCACTTAGAAAAAAAGAATAAAATTCACTAACAAATTTTAAAACAAACTTATTAAAAAGATGTTACAAAAGATAAAGCATACTTTAAATACTAAATAATTTACAATCTGTGTTTCATAATTAAGCACATTTTAATAAGAGCAATTACATGCAAATAAGGAAAATAAGAAAATCTTTCATACAAACAGAAAATTCATAGTACAAAGTTTTAATGTTAACGAGTTAACAAGTTCTTTAATAAATAATTAATCCTTTTGAAATAATTCATAAATTAAGAATATTATACATTCTTTTCATTTTTTCTCCTGTTATTCTCCTCTTATTCTTACTTCTTACTGTTTGTTTTTATGCCACAAAAAAGAAAATTATATATACGTATTATAAAAATACTAAATTAGTATTGATATTGTTGTTTTTAACAATTTATATTAGAATTTTCATTAGTTGTATTATACATTTATAATCTTCAATATTTTACAGAATATTATATTGAATAAATTTATTAATTACGTGCACAAGTCTGGACAATTAGAACATTTAACCTCGTAAACCGGTTGCAATATTCATTCGGTGTCTCAATAAAAATCAGTATTAATTATAGATATTCGATACATGTAGTTATATAAATTGTACACATATTACAACGTTTGTTATGCCGCAGCCATCTGAAAAAATTAAATTTATTAATATGTAATTGAATAATCATGGTTATAAAGTTTTCATAATATTATATTTCAGTAAAAAGTAGTATACAAAATTTCTGATTAATATTACTTGAAATTTTCAATATTAAATGTATTTAAAATGTTCATTAATCATATTTTCATTAATCGCTCCCTCACATCGAAAGTGAAATAATTAAAAAATTAAATTTCCCAGAAAAGGCAAAAAAGTAATTTTTAATTTATCAGAAAATTATTGACTGATCAAATATCGACAACAAGAATATATTCTTAATATGATTAGTTTACTTTCATGATTGATAGAATACTGTTTATCTAAGTTATTTATGTAATAACTCAAATACATAAATTCCCTTTTCTGGGAAATTTGATGTAATATCTTAACTGTATCACTTTCAAACTAAGGAAATGATATCTTATTAACCATTATATAAATTCCTATTTATATTAAAAGTAAGTTCAATACTTACAATTGCAAAACCACTCATATAGCCATCTTTTACGAAGTTTACAGTTGATGTGTGCATAGGAATGTTGATATGTACAAAAATGTAATAAAACAAAATGAAAGAAATTAATTAAAAGCTATTATTAAGAATTATTGTTGATTATACAAATGTTTTTACCTTTTTCTTTGTTGCGAATCAATTGTCTTAAGTAAAACAATCAATTACTCTAAGTCCGCATTATTCTTTCTCTTCTTGGCTTATTCATTGTCTTATGCATTAATTCAATTAATCATTTTGTATACTGAAATCTCACATAATTCATGTCAGACGATTTAATAATAGATAATTAATTAATTGGATTGTAACAATTAAAATTCAGTAATTCACATGTATTATCAGATTCACTGAAAAAATGTAAAAAATTTTAATAAATATTTATAGTGTCAACTAAATATTCACTTATAATAAATAAATATGTATTCAATAAAAAAATGATAGTTGAATCAAATTAATTTGATTTCTTGTACCAAATATAAATCTTTATCTTTATATTTAGTAAATATTTAGTACTATTCAAACAAATAATTTAGTATATTTCGTTGAATATAAATATTAGCTTTCGCAGAGCTAAAGCAATGTATATATTATAAATCTCGTATTATTGATACACAACTTGTTTAAAAAACAAGTTTAAGTCATATATTTAACATGATTAATAATTCTTGCTGTGCATTTCACATATATTTCTTGTATGCGTTCATCACACTCTTACTGTCATTATAATAATTATTTATAAATGCTAATTATAAATGAAATAATTAAATTTTAATTGGCTGATACTAAAAAGGCAATAAAGATTTAAAGATTAAAAGCTATATAAAAAAGGCGGCCTAAAATGCAGAGAAAAATAATTGACAATATAATCTATTTGCTAAATGGTGAAAGGTATGCGAATAGACACGAATGAGTTTTAAATACTGATGCTTTATTTTATATAAAGTATTGTATAAATGTATAAACGCTATAAATATGTGGTATCTATCTATGGTGGTGGTGGGGTGCTAGTCGTGATCGCAAAGAAAGGGTATGACGAGGGCGGGCGGGGTCGGGGGCCGGCGCCGGCGAGCCATCTATTTACATTCATTCACTCATGAGAAAGGCTGACCTACCATAATCAACCGGTCTCTCCTTTTCACTAACATATAACACGATTATATAATATATGTGTAATTGTGTGAATATATACGAGTACACATATAGAAATACAGTGTATGTGTATGTGTGCGCGCGTGGACAATGTGTTCATATATATATATATATACATATATATATGCGCGGAAGTAATAGGTAATAATATGTATACATATATATATAAGAAGAACATATGTGCAACGCGAGTAATAATAATATGTATGCTTGGGGTGCGGCGGTAAGTATAACAACATGCCGGGAACGTGCGCATAATGCGATCGACCCGTGAAAAAAAAGAGAAATAGATATGTGCGTGAAGAGCGGCGGCCTTACGGATGGTGGAAGACGTAAGAGAAGATTCAGCCGGAGCAACGGTAGGTGTTCAGAAAACAGAACAGATCCAGTTGGTCCGATGACGAAGTGCCAAAGCTTGTCCACTTGCTAGGTTCATGATGGTGCAGCGTGATACGCGTGTGCACGGGGTGGCTTTGTGACACACGGTTGCAACTCGGAAATGCACATCGTATGTATTGTTGTGATGTCCGAAAAACGACGTTCGCTAATTTATGGATGAAAGTTCGTTGAGGAGCAGCAAGATGTTCGTGTGTCGAGAAATCGGTAAAATGCGGCCCGTGCCGAGCTTCCTTTATCATTGGTCTCGTGATGAACGGTAATTGACTAAATTTTACCCGGTTGTAGCGGGTCGAGACTGGGAGAAAAATGACTCGAGGCCGCGGATCACGTGTAGCCGAAATCTCAGTGCCATCCTCTTATAATCTTATCCGTCTGTCTTCCGGATCGTGCTTTTTCGGCTCGTGGTGTACGTAAGTACGACCGATCGACCGTTCTGTGTGTATTCCAAGTGTCTGAATCATATCACTATCGCCAAGGGTGCTCCGATCATGCTCCGAGATTGGACGAAACTTTGGGAAGAAGACGTTGAGCGCGTTTGAGGATCGTTCGAGACCGGTAAGTGACTGTGGTGGGTTGCCGCCGTCGCCGAGCCGAGATCGCTGGGGTCTTAAAACGTCTACCACTTGCCAATGGGCGCGGGGATGACAGCTCCGTGAGCACCGAGTCCAGCATGGATGGCACCAGACGGTCCGTTGATCACAGCAATTCCGGCATCATGGCCACCAAGGGCACCACCTCCGAGTCCAGCACCACCTCCGATGACAGCGATTCCAGCACCGCCAAGACCAGCACCGCCAAAGCCAAGTCCGGCACCGCCAGCACCTTTTGAAGAAAATATCATTAGCAGGAGGCTCAAATACTTGGTGAGCGCAAAAAGAAAAATGAGGGAAGACCTTAAAATTAGAAATGATTAAAATATGTAATTTGTTTATTTGATAGAAAATGTGTATTACCAAGTCCACCACCAGGCGCGGCAGCAGCAGCAACTCCAGAGCTTCCATCATCACCGTTGATACCACCAGATCCGGCAAAGAAGGCAACACCTCCATAGCTGGGTCCAACGAGGTTAGCGGTAGCCTGGGATGGTCCTACGAGGGTGGCGGTTCCCTGGGACGGTCCAACGAGGGTGGATGGGCCGGCAGCGGGTCCTACAAGACTGGCGGGTCCAGTACGAGGTCCACCAACGGACTTGGCTCCCTCCTGGGGTCCTACGAGATCAGATGGTCCGGTCTGGGGTCCTACATTGGCCTTGGGTCCCTCAGCGGGTCCGATGTCAGACCTGCCACCAATGACTCCTGCGGGAAGAGCGAGCGATTGTTCAGCATCAATATATCCTACGTTGTTGAGTTAATAGAATATAGATTTGGTACGTAAATACGCACCACCAGAGACGATCTGCTGAACTCCAGCAGCACCAGCCGCCGCCGCCGCACCAGCAGCATAGCTGGCACCAAGACCGCCAGATCCCAAGCTGGAGGCACCACCCTGGAGGGAGGTAGCGGTTCCAGCACCAGCGGCGAGTCCACCACTCAGACCAGCACCACCACGGAGTCCGTGTCCAGTGATGGCCAAACCGGCACCACCATAGCCACCACCATAGCCGCCATAGCCGCCATAGCCTCCTCCTAATCCGCCGTGCGCAATTCCAGCGCGGGCCGTCGCAACCGCTAAGCAGGCGAACACAATCTAAAAGAAACACGCGACGTCACTCAACGTGACTGGAAGCGAAGACGCCGATAGCACGATAATCCGATATTCGACCGAATCTGTTAAAATTGCTGAAAGCTTTAAACGATGAATATTGCGTGAGCTCGAGTTTCGATTTACGGAAGCGGTTAACGTGTGCACGTCGTTGGGACTATCGCTGTTACGAATCTAGATTTCCATTGGCTTGGCGCCGATTACCGGGTCTGACTACTGCTAGATCTGTGCAATATCGCGGCTTTCACTTTCGATTTCCGTAAACGTCGGTTCGCGAACTCCAAAACGACGGAAACAATCTCGCGCGCGAGAGGTTTCTAGATCGCCGAGATGATCTCGAAATCTAGTTGGATTGGTGCTATTTTATTGCGAAGGCGGAACGATTACGCGAATGAAAACGCAATGAGAAAGCGCCCGAATCCATCAACGGAAAAATCGACGAGATTAGATACCCGTAACTACGCGCCGTAACATTTCATAATCAACTTGATAGCGCCGTCCCTACCCTTCGTGTCGGTTATTCTGGTCACCATTTCTGATTACCGTATTAGGAAAATTCTTCTAGACCCGTTAATAGGCCGTTGCACGCGCAACGCGTATCGTCGGACCGTAAAAAAAAAAGTAGTCGCGATTGCATAAAATCCGCGCGAACGAATAAACATGAAATATTGCACGCGATTCATAATTAACCGATAACCGATCATATTCATTTCTCTTAATTGTAAAAAATTAAATCCCTTGATTTGAATCCCGCGAGTTTGCGTATCTGAAATCGACCATTCGCTATTCAAATTAAGAGATTTAACTTTTCATAATTAAAAAAGAAATCCGTGATTTTTAATTAAATTGGATCTCAGTTCTCGGAATTCGTAAGAATTTTCTGAGATTAAAAAAGACAAATCTCAACAAGTTACGTCATGTACCTGGCGTTCAAAGTCGTAACGCTTGCGGCTCGTAATACGGGAAGCGGCGTTTAGAAAGGAAGTGTTTCGCGCGATCGTAGAACTGTCGAGCAATCGGCTGATTAGATATACCGGTGTATACGTAATCGATATTTCGCGATCGCGTGCGAGCGGTATTAGACGGCGCGTGTGTCACGCCCGGTTTGAGACCGTTGCAAACTTAAATGGCACCGTGGCCTGGAATTATGCATATCTAACGACTACGCGAAACTTTCACATCCCGTTTACGCGGAATGAACGACTATCTCGCGGCCGTGCTCGTGTGACGTGATCGACCGAGCGTTCCCGCGACCTCGCGATCGGAAAAGGATCAAACGTGCCGATTTCAAAATCGCCTAGCACGATTGAGCGCCGAGTATATTTCCATCGGCCCTGAGAAATTGCAAAGGCATTCCGAGGTCTGGCGCAACGGTTAAGATATCGTTATCGACAATGTTATTGATCATATAGGTAATTACAGTTATCACAAAAATAAAACGTTAGTTAATGCGCATTACGTTTGCAGGACGGTACGAGGCAGAATTCCGGTGTTGTTCTAATTCAATGGATATTGTGTGACGTGAAATGACGGGGAAAGTCACGAGAAATGCAACGGCGGAGGATGCAAGAGTGATCGCAAGGTATGTGCAATCCCGAGAACGCGAGATTCGTGAATGAAGATGCGTCTACGCGGAATAGAACCGGTCGCGTGTTAATCCGCTCACTCAATGACGATGATGATACTACCTACAACCGGTTTCGCGATGCGGTAAGATTTCTTTGCTTTATGAATGAAAGTCGTTGGTTCGTCTGTTTGTGCGTCTATCTGCCTATGAAGAAAAACAGCGAGAGAATATCCTAACCGTGACATTGAATCATCGTTGGTTTTATCGCGGACTCAATAAGAAGCGAAGAAACGAAAAAGTACAATGGAGACATTAATAGATGTATTATCGACGTATGTATTTATGAAAGGAAGCTTTTGAGCTTTTGAGCTTGCAAAACGATCGTATTTACTTTCCGTTTGCAGATATGTCACCGTGTTCAAATGCAATCTTGCATTAACCTAGTTTCTTGTTTGGTTTCAATTAAGAAGCGCCAGAACAAAACATTACGGAAATAAGCGCTTACAGAGATAAAGTTTCGCAGTGACTATAAGAAAGGGCAAAATTTTATGAGATTCTATTATAAGGACTCAATGTTATTCCAAGAATCAAAGAGTTTTCAAATCGACACTGTTTATTCACGGCGAAGAAGATATGTATCCAATCAAGAAACTATAATAATTTCGAAAAAAAAAACATGTGATTTTGAGAATAAATGAATAGTCAAAGGGACAAAGTCGCGAGGAAAGATAGAATAAAAGTAGCAAAATTCAATAAAATCTAATCGAAGGGCGCGAGAAGTACCGCGGCTACGAGTTAAACACCTCGCGAACACCTCACCAACCCTCGTTGCGAATACTCACAAAGGCCTTCATGTTTGGTGTGTGTATTGGGCTGGTAGTCCGGTGAATGACTGACTTGGGCCGGGCCGGCGGGCCTTATATACGCCTAACTCTACTCTGGACACGCTCCACAATCACCATCCTTTCGAAAGCAAGCAAGGCGCTCCACCACCCTCCCTCCAGAAAAACTATAATCCACGTACCGCGTACCAAGCGGCTGTAATCCGCGGCAGCGTAGTCCCACCCGGTTCAGGGGACGAAGGGGAGTCCCCCCTTTATGGTGCAGCGATAGATAGAAGTTGCCCGTTGTGGGTTATATTCGTGGTGACTATGTCCACGTTTAACAGCCACAACCTCCTACTCCTCTTGCCCCACCAGCGGCGGTGCTGGCCTACACACTCGGCTTCTATGCGACGGGCCACACCAAGTGCAATCGAGCACCACCCGGGTTATCTGGTCACCTACGATACAACTCTCTTTCTCGCAGGCGTGGTGCTCGGCATACACGAGTGTTGCACAGCTCTCACGGCTAACGTTGACGGCGGAGTCCTTTCCGGTTACGGTAGACGGCGCAGGTGCAGTGCCAATAGCAGCAGAATGATAGCACAGAGTGATCATCACTTTAATTAATTGGGCAACCATCGACAGTGATAAATCGTTGTTTTGCTATTGCGGAATGGATTCACGTAGGCTTTTAGATAATAGAACAAGTACTCTTCGTCGGCAAAGTTTCGAGGAGTTTTATAAGAGGCTGTAGTGTTCAAGAAAATCAATTGAAGATTAGAGTGACTTTATTTATCGTTATGGTAAATATAAAGAAAAAAATGATAAATTATTGAAAATGTTTGAAAAGATCGAAAACTGTAAATCCAAATATTTTTCTTTTTGACAACTTTTGGTCCAAGCAAATTTTTTTTCTAAAACGATGTAATAGTTACTACACTATTGTTAACTGATTAATAACTGATAAAAATTTTGACAGTATTGTGTATGATAAATTAATACAGTTTGAAGTTATTATTTTTGTTGCAACTTTCAATGCTGAAGAGGCGAAATCTGAAGAGGCGATTTGATGAAGAGTCACGATCGTTGAAAATGACATCCTGACCTCGAGGTCAAGACACGGATCTTCGATTAATTAATAGCGCCGCATAATGCGCTTATTTCAATAGTCTTCACTTTAAGACAGATCAACTTTAATTTTTTATATTTATTTGAATAATTTTTTGTGGGATGGGAAAAAGTAGAAGCCAACAATGTTCGAATAACTGAAAGTTATTACTATTCATGAAAACTACTATCCATGCAATGTCCGAGAAGTAGAAACGATAACTCTGAAGTTTACATTCGGACACGAGAGCCTGTCACACGAAAAGTTCGTCCTGTCTGAAAAAAGAAAGAAAGGAGATCCGAAAATGGCGAAGCACGATCCCGATTACGGCCCGTTCGTTATGTTAGAAAACGGGGCATTCGTATCGAACAGGAATTTCACGTTTGGCGCAAATGCTAAATCGTTCTAAAGAGTTAGAATTACGGGTCGCTGAATGGCCTTAAGAAAGAAAAAAAGACAGAAAGACCTGAATTCTTTTCTAAATAGATTGCCTACCGTCGCTGCCGCAGCAGTTCGCTCGTTACTTATTACCTCAACCTACTAATTCCAACTGCTATAGTACATTATACTGGAAATAAAATCGTAAAACGTAAGAAATGGGTGAGTTGTCTGTTATCGTAAACGATTTGAATTATGATCATCGTTTGTCTGAGATGATACTCGACAATTCGCAAATTTGATCGTTTTCGAATTGCATTATTTATTATTTCAAGGAATCTATAAATGCTGTATTACAGTTAATCTTATATTTATTTTGCACTGAGGCGTACATAAAAGTATTATTTAAAGTATTGATTGTATTAATTTGCACAATCGTTTATATTTTATAAAAAGATGGAAATGCGCCATTATAAAAAAGTTGAATAAGTAAAGAATAGGATAAAAGTTGAATAAGTAAAGAATAGGATAAAAATCTATGCATGCATTATAAGCATGCAAAAAATTGTTTACTCCGAGTAGTTACCTCATTGTTTTTTAAACAATTACCTAGAATGTTTCTACGCTCCAATTAAAATCACTATATTCACAACTCATTCACAATTTATATTGTATATTACTAACTCTTTTCCAATTTATTAATTTAAGAACGTTATATGGATTTAATCATAATTTTCTGAAAACAGTAAGAAATTAAACAAATATATTAAATAAAACTTATTATGTAGTTTATCATAACAGTAAATTTCTAAAAAATAAAAATTTAAATTCCTATAATATTTTTATTGCAGATTTTCGAGAGAATTGTATTTAGAGGTTCGTAAAAAATAATTATTAAACAAAAATATGTTAAACAATATTCACATAAAACAATATTTTACAATTCATATTTTCTCGTTATTGGGGTACAAAAAAACACCCTACTTGACTATTCTTGAACTAAATGTAGTCAGGAACAAGTAATTCGTCCGCGTACATGTATATTAGATTTCTATAAAGATTATTGCACATACACATGTTCTACACATATTTCCTATATACTTTCTTTTTTTAGCATACGCTTTTCATAATTCGTATATACGTAACAATGTAAGCTTCAGCGATGAGCAGTTGCTAATCTCAACCTTAAAGGTATTGAAGTGCAGCGCGCCGAAACGCGGCTAATTGCATCCAATTCATTATTTTTTTTGTTTTCGAGTGTGATGCCCCGCTTATTATACGAGCCGCGACTTCTACGGTACGTGAAGTGAAAGCCATTATATTATTTGGCGCCCGCGAAAAATGTCGAGCTATCGCGAAAGTCGCCCGCGCAATCTTTTCTCGTTCGATACTCTTGACCGGTTTCGAATATATAAATCCAATGCATGGCAACCGCATTTAGCTCTTGTTGGTCTCACCCTTCAACGAGTCGACTTCGATAACATTTCGCGCATTAATTGCCTCATTAGCCGATTAATCGAGCAATTATCTAATCGATGGCGAGTCTTATCTCGCGCAGTGACCCGACGTACTTCGTTCCTAACGATCGAAAAAACAGATCCGTAATTATCGCTTATCAGTTATCCACGATCAATTGATCCTATCGATCTCATTCGGAATTTCG
Organism: Acromyrmex echinatior; assembly: GCF_000204515.1. The sequence continues at coordinate 687,654 of NW_011627352.1, read as the reverse complement.
CTGGATATAAAGCAATTATTAATTGTTGTCTCGTTTTAAATGCGATATTCCAATCGCGCGGCTTAATTCCAATCGCGCTTCACAATCTCGACTTTTACATGCTTTTGCTATCGGAGTTGGAATCCAGAATCCAGTTCCGCGACCGTTCTGAATTATTAAGCGATTTTCACGGATCGATAGAGTATCGATTGGCTCGCGTGGTCAATATTCAGGGATACGCTTCTGTGATAAAACGACTTTCTCGGCGACGTGCAGATCCGATATACCCGTGAATCGAATCGAAATGGAGACACCGAGATTTACTCTATTTGAATGGTGATACGCGATATAGAATTACCTGGATATAAGAAATTAATCTACCATTTATTTTATTTATATCGATTATTTCATCATTTATTTGTGTCCATTTGAGTTAACAAATCAGAAACAATTAAATCTTTAATCGAACTATTGATTATTTATTACATAATAATCAATTATAATAATTTTCAAGGTAATATTTATGCATGTAACATTTTAGTTCAAATTACTTAGAAATTAAGAAATTCCTATAAAATTAATTAAACACAATGCTTTTTTTGCGCGACAACAGATTTCAAAATAATGTATGATCCTTAATTTGTTTTCTCAAATTTATCATTTTTAATTTTTTTCTAATTTTTCTTTATTTTTTTTTATATCATCACTATTTTATTCTTCATTTCAAATCGAGAAAGTAAACGAATTTGAAATGAATAATCCTATAAATAAATTTACTTTCTGTTAATATTTCCTTTACTTAAGTAATTGTACAAAGTTAATTATAACACATCTTTCTTGCGTGTCAAGTGCTACGCACACACACAATTCATTCCCTCAGCTATATTATATTATTTATTTATTCAAATCAAGAATTGTAACATCACGGGCGACGCATTTGCCGTATATGTAGATTTATGTATTCTATTCTTACATATCCAGCTCTGCCAGTTCAATTTTCGCGAAGAATACCTCCTCGCCTAAGGTGATGACGTCGCTCCTCGCACACGGCTTTCGGGCCTCCCGCAACATTGCATTTCTAAAGCGACGTCGCGACTTCGCTACCATCGTCGCGGTGATGCGCTCTTTTACTCCAATTTTTACGTAACACGAGAATGTGAAATTGGAGAAATTTTATTCATGAAACAAAGCGCGCGATGCGCGTGGATACAAGATCCATGAGGCAACTTCCTTCTATGTAATGTGATGGTGCAGCACTCGGGTGTGTTGCCGCTAACTGTAAACAAGGATGGCTCATCGGCGAGCGCACAAAAACAATTGTGCATACACGCTATATTCGGATCGCTTGTTTTCCGTATCGGAAAATCGCTGTATCACCTTGCTTACAACAGCGTTCATGGATGCTGTAACAGCGTGTCGCACAATTGTTAATCGAATAGACTTAACTTTGTATGCTCTCTTGCAACGCTTGGCTACATTTAAAAAAACAAAGAAATTGTGTTCTTACATATTGGAACAAATTATTTTTACAGTAAAGTAGGATTTTAGTAGGTGCGATAGAGTTCGCGACAATAATCGCCAATCGTTAGCCAATCGTTTTCAGGTCCAATTGGCTAAGTGGATTCAGCACGAGTCTAATTACATTGATTGATTCATTAATTGATTCGAATTAATAACGCGTCGAGGATCAAGATTAATCTAATTCCGTTCTTAGATTTAAACCCGCGCGTTGAATTTCCATCTGAATGTATGTAATATTAGGGTGATCGATTTGCTTACTGTTATTGCGCGTATTACTGAAACAGCGATTACACGTTCGGCACCGACCATATTCCAGTATTTAATTTGCAAAACACTTTCGCAACGAGCTAGCTATGAAATAAGGAAAGAGCAGCGGTAAAACGATGTATATTTAATTATGCTGTTTACTGCGTCATTTAGGTCAAGTGAGACTGCGTCGCTTAAATACATAGGAAAGTTATTACAATTACATGATTACGACTATGATTTATTAAGTAGATGTTATCGATACACTCGTTTATTTTTTTTTCAAATATCTCGTACAATCAGAAGAGTAAATAATTCATTACCGATAATGTTTATTTAATCAGATTTATAATGAACTGCACAATTTTAAAATACTGTATTACACTATATAATTTATACAACAAGGATTCATTCCTACAATTCGTGATCATCGAAAATAGATTATTCCCGTTTGTGTCAGTAACTTCGGTCTCTCGAATCCAGATATCATTTTATGTTGACATAATGCGCGAGGTACGAATAATTGCAATTTATGTCAATTCCTATAATATAACGCGTAATGGAACGGTTAACCACAGAACTCTAACGCGCAACGCCCCTTTAATGTACTAACTTTAATTGATTCAAGACTAAGTTGGAAACTTCGATTGCTTTAATTTTGACGTATTCGTATTTCGGTCTTTGATAGCTTTCTATCCCGCTATAAATCAAAATACATATTAGAAAGTTAAAGTCAGAATTAAAGTTATCGGATAGCAAAAACATTATATTATTGTATTAAACGATTACACATGTTTTTCGCGATAAGTGGAAACCACTAACAATGTCTTCCTATTCTACAGTTTTAACCGCAATTGTGACATCGAAGAGTGCATCGTATTCTTTCGGTTTTCCATCGCACTGCAAATCCAAGTGTGTAATAAGTACCAATATATGTGTGTCATTTAATTTTGTAAAAATAACACTATATTACACGTTTAAATATGTACATTTCGTTTTCGACTTTCTCCTATTATAGCAAAATTCCAGGCTGCTTTTTCTTACGCCTCAAATATTTTAATCCGTTACTTAGCGACGTTCGTTCTTTTATGTCTATCATTATTTTCAAAAGAGCTGCTTCTCTTTATATCGCTTCCAATTTATAATCTAATACATTACGTTCATCTCACTTTACATTTTCATTTATCATACATCACATTTAATAATCACTCTGTATATATGCAAAATCTCTGCTCACTATCGTGTACGTCATTATTCGTAATTGTATTTTTTTCAATTGTATATTTCGTTCTATACGTTTATACTTAATTATAATTAAATATAATTAATTCTAACAAGGTCTAGGCTTACGAATAGTACTATTGCTGATAATACTATTGCTCTCATCTTTTAAGGTGCAACTTTAATTTACATTGCGTTTCATGTTTATAACTTACACGTCAATAAAGTTTATTATTATTATTAAATCTATTTTTGTATACAATATAGTACAATATTATTTGAAGACACTAACTATTATACACTTGGATTTGCAGTGCAAAAATTGTTCCGCGGAAATATGGTATTTTTAAAATTATATTTTATTTGAGTTTAACGCAGACAGAGGCCAGACAGAGGCCTAACGTAAGAAGAAGAAGAAAAAGAAGAGTTTAACGCGTGCATTTCAGAAGTAGCGACTTAAAATTTAAGTACAAATTAAATTTTATCCTAACCGACAACGTTCGCGCTCTTTGACGTTAAGAGGTACTCTTATAAGCCGCGCTTAAGTTTTAAGTACGAGCGTTACAGCGCGACTCTACTGAGCGCGGTATTGTTACACTTTCAGTCACGTATCGCAGGTATCATCAACGTCGCTACGTCTTCGTGCAGGTATAAACTTCCAACAAACTTGGCGAGGATGCGCTCGATGCTGAAAATTAAGCGCGTTCCGCCGTGAACCTCGAATCGATTTACCGCCGGCGGCAGATCACAATTCTCGAACGAGTTGAACGGTTATACAATTTTAATACATAATTATACAGTTATATAGGTTTTTTTATTGTAAAATGAAAACAAGCAAACACGCTGATATTACATCAAGACAGTCGTATCACAGTTTTTAAAGCCAGCTTCATTCAGGAAGGGGAAAAAAAATCTGTAATTAGAAAACTTTAATTGAGGAAATATTAAAGAATTCCGTTGAGAATGAAAGGAAAATGGAAGACTCAAAAGACGATGGATCAGCGTGAGCGACGCATGCCTTCTTGCACTTTACTGCACACCGCCGCCCAGGCTAGGAAAGTAGTCTTACGCAATAGGTGGAGCGGGATAGTGTTGGGCTATCGCCGTGTTTCAGCACAGAACTGCCCATCATTTCCGTGTTCTGCTAGCCGCTCTCGGTCGTGAGCGCATTGATTCGAACGCGCCGGCTCGTATGTGAATATCCGCCGTATTGAATACACAGTGCATTCTGATCGCTTTCGTTGTGCATTTTTACAGACGATCGGAATGTGTCCGCTAGAGTCGCTGCTCCATCGATTTGATGTTTCCTTTGACACGTGAATGACGTCTCGTTCGAGGATATCATCGACCGGATTAATTGCTTGCGTCAGATTCCTGTTCACGTCGAGCAATAGTGGCGTGTGCTCTCGTGAAATTGCGTACTCAAAAAGCAGATCGATTAGAAGGGATCTTAATTAAGATCTTTATAAGAAAAGTGCGCAAGAATGATTTGATCCTATAAAAGAAATGTAGTGAAATGTAGTATAAATAAACTGCCGCAGTGATTTTAACTTGCGGCACTTATTAAAAACTCAGCAAAATATATTATAAATATGCATCTATATTTTATGCAATGTAAATAACTCGTAATATTAATTAAAATAAAAGAAAGACGAAGAACAGTGAGACGAAAGCATTCAGACTTTTTTTAACTTAAGAAATTCTTACTAATAATATTTATAGGTCCACTTGATACTTTCTACGATCGAATAATAAAAATGAGGAACATGATTCCGTGTACTCTTATCGATTATTATTACCTATTACATCTGGACTAAGTCAACCGTTAGGAATTAAAGATGATGGCATGTTATCAGAGAAAAGAAAATTCTATCATTTTAGAAAAAATACATGGAGATACATTAATTCCATAACGCTGTAGTAGCACTAGGTTGAGTCAAATAAAAGTCTCATATACGTTTCCCTTTTGCTTTATTTCATACAGCGCACAAAATTGGAACGTAAATTCAGGAGAAGCTGAAAACAAAAAGTTTACCTGTTACCATTTTTTTACGTTCGTTTTTTCTATCGTATCCACGGTAGAACCGCATGGAAGCTCAGTTGACCGACCAGAGCGTCGAATCGAGATCGTTGTTACATGTAAAAATCTGTGTCGTCGACGAAAGTGGTTTCGCGTTGCATGTGTAGGACAAATTTGCGAGAGAAAAAAATCATCTGAAGCGTTGATAATTTAATTTTTTAACGAACGTATCGATGCGCTTTCCAATCGGAATGGACAAGACGACGAAATCCGAGGCCCAATAACGTTTAACACTTTGAGCCACACTTACAATTTCTGATATAACGACGGGTCTGTCAACGTGTCAACTACACTTTTCTAACAGTTACTCGGAATAAATTGACGTATGAGTGCGAATATTGCGACAGTCTGTACACTCGTTTTGCAAATGTAAAAAAAAAGAAAAGAAAACTAGCGTAGAAAGTGTAGTTGAAAAGAACGGTCCTTAGTAGAGGCGTGCAACAGCGGCGACCAGGCTATAATTTCCGTGTTCTACTAGCCGCACAGTCACGCATATTCACGCATATAGTTGCATTAGACGCCAGTTTTGTCGTGGGACTCCTTGTTTCGTTCTCTTCTGGATTAAACGTTTCTCCCGAAGTAACAACCGCCGACAATTTGTACCTGACCCAACAGTCGTTATTCTCCCGGCCCAGTTGTTGTCCGACATCTTTAGCGTTAAGATTAATGCTGCAGTTTATCTTTTTATACGATCTGTAAGTTTAGCTTTCTTACAGTGGCGTAGATATATATGTCTGTTTGTAAGAAGATATTTATAGCTATATTCTTGAAGATACTGTCGATGAATTTAATTGGCATAATTGAGACATTTTTATCATAAGATTGAAAAATTATTTTGTCACTGCATGAAAATCATATTTCCTATGAAAAATTTAACGTCTTATCTAACGTGTATTATTTAACGTGTATTTACTCGCATATAATAAATATTGTTTGAAACAGTAATACGTTTTAAATTAATTTTTACTTTGTAAAATCGAAGTTTATTGTTTAATATTTATTTCATTAGCTAATGAAAGATTTCCATATACAAAATTTTACAAGAGGGAAAACTTTCCGAAATTCAAAAATTCCACTTGAATATAAATCGGTATTTAAAAATCTAAAATAATTAATACATTTCCAGAAGTATTAGGTGTTGGAATTAATTCGTAACGTTTTACAAGTGATGGGAAGTACTTTCATTAATGTATTTTTTAATGCTCATGTGAAATAAATAACATTCTTTCATTAAAAAACGCTACGAATTAATTCCAACACCTAATATATAAAAACCTTTGCAGTTGTTCATTAACTAAAAGCGTATGCTCAAGCAAAGAACAATGAGAACATAACAATCTTTTCAATCCATCTGTATTTGATCGCACGAGATACTTTCCAAAGAATAGTTCATTATTAATCAGAAGATTTAGTAGATGCATGTATAAATATTTTACTATTTTATGATTACAACTATCAATCAAATAATTTACTTGTTGCGTTCTGAGCAAAGTAATAATATGATTATATTAAAAAAACACTGCAAAGCTAATAAAAAGAAATATTAAAATAAAATATGTTAATGTCAAAATGTTCAAAAATACATTTTGTTCTATTTATGATTTTATCTTGATGATAAATTTTCTTAAGAGATATGTGAAATTTATCAGTAAGTGAATAATTTATATATCTATACTGTATCTTTATATAGAACAGCTTTATTATTTTGTAATTCAGTTTTGGTTGTTTTTTTTTGACAGATAATAGAGCTATATAAATTATATGAAGACTTATTAAATATCGCTCTATATATATATATTTATAACATAATGATACATGTTAATAATCAGGCACAGCACAGATATGAAAGTATGCAAGAATTCATTGCAATCGTACAGAGATTTAAAAATAGATAAAAATCAATATTATATTATCTGATATTTAAAAAATCATATAAGAAATAATTATCTGTCGCATCTTATTAAAATGTAGCTCGTAAAATTTTTTGCCCCTAAAGTAATATAATTTTAATATATAATACAATATAACGAAGCACATCAGGGATCTACCCTCTCCCTCTAGCATGTATTCATTTTTAAATATAAAATTTATATTATGTATGCATTGACCTTTAGATGCAGATTCTATAAGAAAAAATCAAGAGTTTCATTAATACACTTTTACCTATACGGCTGTCGCGAGTTGGCGGACATCACGCGATCATAAAGCGCAAAGCAATTTAGTAGCTAATTACCAATTCATAGTCACGTTGCAGGAAAGAGCGTTGTAGCAATGCCGGCGAGAAAAAGTTTTTCGGAGTGCATGCTTTCATTAACTGTATTAGGAAATCCGCGTTTTGGCCCACTCATTGTGCCTCGCTCGCTGTCAGCCGGATTAATTTGCGAGGAAACAGGAAATCACAGCGGGTATAGCGCGTAATTTTAACGTGGCGAATGCCGGGCACGGATAAAATTGGCAGATAATTGCTCTGTTCCGGTTATATCACTTGGGCAAACCAGTACGTGAAACGACGCGTTAATAAGTCTTTTCTGATAAGCATGTATTTAAGAAAAGTATGCTAGGAATGAGTTCTTTGCGATTATGATCTCCGCGTAGTTTACATAAGCAGAGACAGAAATTGATAGCTGTTATATTACGCAATTATTAATCCGCAAGTACCATAATCGTCTGGCGAACGGGCTGTAACGATTGGAAAATATCGATTACGTTATATTTTTCACCCGGCACATCCTGACTTGATTTTCTGGATCTACTGGCCTCCATTTATAACCAACGTGTTACGTGCGAAGGTAACACAATGGGAACGAGGCTGCAATCTGTCGGATGGTACGCACTCCGGCATACTCATCTCTGATCGCGCTTAATGCTAACAGGAGATCAAGACCAGACGTGTTTAGCACTTGATGTGCGGTATTATTGCGGTAGTACCGAGTGTGGAGCAAGGATTTATCGAACGTACGCCAAATTAAATGTTAGCCAAATTCTTCATTCTTACTGATTCTTACTTTGCGCTTTGGCACAAATTACAGGCGGCACGTTTGTTCATCGAAGCGATACATCTCGCGTATATGTATCTCGCATTCATATCTCAATCTCTTCAAGCGAGAAAAAAGCGGGTGTATCTTATGGATACGAGATGACTTATCAGTGGTGTGACATTTATAAATGTGAAATTACATTATGCATTCGAGGTTACGCGTGTAAATAGAGGTGCCAAGTCCGTGGGACTTTCTCGTGGATATAGCACGTTATTCTGGTTTCCATCTGAGTGGCTAAAACGTAGAAAAAACGGAACAATTCGAAACGTCATCTCCTTCTGCTCATTAAACGCCCATGCGAAATAAATCCTCGAGCATTCAAGTACAGGCATGTGTAACGACCAACGGTATGGTCGGAATGCCGGTTGTTTTCGTTAATTTTCCATTTATGACTATATATAGCAGCTAACAACATGCTTCACAATATAGATATGGCGTTAAATAATGATCATACGCCCCTCGTTAAACATATCTTCCACTTTCTCAAAAATTTCTTCATTAACGGGAATACTATGTAGCACGCACATACAACGTTCGCTCTATGCAATAAATTACGCAAATCACGTACATTTTACAACGTAATATTACAGATTATCCTGCACGAAAAGAATGGTTTTACTAAAATATTTCAAAGTTTAGATGGATACAAATCTGAAAAGAATTTTATTGGACCATCAAAATAATTATATAGAATGCTCAAGTTGGTTGTTAGAACGTTAAAATGTTTTTGCAGCATAACTCATCATGCTTGAATTTTCTACATAATTATTTTGATGAAATCAAAATGAAATTATTTTCAGATCTACATTTAGCTAAATTTTTAGTAAAATCTTCCTGCACGGGAATTCTCTTTCCATATAAACATTACAATTATTTCATGTTAAAATTGATCTCAAGTTTTTCATACCTATACCAAATACTTTTGCCATTTAAATATTATTCCTTATAAGATATGCAATAAAAAGGACGTTAAACCTCGAACGTTAAACTTCATACCTCTGAATTTTCTAGTTCGAGATTTTGCATAATTCAAGTGCAACCCAATGTCCAATTTTCCTCGTCTAGCTTTGCTCGCCCGTTCCCAATTTTTATTTTTACAAATCAGTTAACAAATCGGTGTCGGCACTGTTCCGCGCTCGGATACGCTACAATTCTCTCACATACCTGCTCGCATATTAATGACTCTGGCGGGGTGACTTGGTTCGCGAGCAGGCGAGCGTAAACGTTGAATAATAACTGCATTCCGCACACTGCACCGGCTGGCCGGTTTGGTCTATGTGCTGGTAAGCGCACGCTGCGTGCATATGCACGCATGAGAGCAGCACATAGCGTTGCGTGTGGACACTGGTACATATATATTACTGATGCAGGATAACCGAGGAAGGTATATTGGTCGTGCAAACCGTAACAACGACGAATTCGCGTTTTGCTTCTCATCACTTCCGGTCTATACGTAGCGCGAAAGTACCAATTAGGAATCGTGTTAGGATACACAAGAAATGTCCCGGAATATTTTATTTACTCATGATTGATTTTTTACTAATTTTCATCAATTATAAAGATATATGTAAAGTTAAGAAAAAATTGTGAAAAAGTGTCCTATAACATTAAAAATACCGAGCGATTGTTATTGACTGTTTGAATTTGTTAAATTCATATTAGATTAATATTATATTTCTCGTGTAAAAGACAGTATTCTAAAATTCTTTGACTGTTCAATAATTCTTTATACTGAATATTTGATTTTTCATCACTTCCTTTATTTTCAGTAATTTATTCGCTTGGTCTTCTTCTTAGTGAGTAAGAAACATTGATACTTCTAGTGATAAATTAATTCTTCATAATTCCTTTTATTTTAACAAGCATTTTAACAAGTAAAATCATCATAGAAAAAATCGTTGTAATTCTTTCTTGGAAAAATAAAATTCTAACAAATTCACTTTTTAACGATTGTTTTCGTATCAATAATGCGATATTTTTCTAAAAGATGAACTCGGTCATCCAATTTTTGTAATTGAGGTGTCACAGTATGAGGATGCACTCTTTCTAAAAGTCCGATGTCAATAGTCTTCTAGATGTTTTTTAGCCTCACGTATACGCCATAAGAACTACTTTTTATAACTTTACTTTCTCTTAACGAGAAGGGCGTACTGCATCGACGACGATATCGAAGTGGAGGGTTAACGGCAATGTCCAAGTCTCATCCTTCGGACGTCTCTAGACATTTTTATCCGCTTCATGTCGAAGATAAGACTCGTATAGAGCGTGAAGCGGAAGCCATTTCCCGAGACGACACAGTGAAATACAGTGGAAACCGATAAATTTCGAGAACATGCGGTGCACTCGCCAACGGAACATACATGCTTCTACAGCTGGCTGCACAATATCAAAATCACTTTGCAGAATGAATATATACTTAATTTAACGATATATTCTTTCTATTTGATACATCACACGATAAAAATAGATTGAGTGATTCAGCAAAGCTACACTAAAAAAAATTTACTAAATTTTAATAAATATTATTTATTTACTTATTGTTACTTTATGTTTATGATTATTATTGTTTTAAATTTTGATAAATATTTGTTTCAATAATATTAATAATAATAGTTGTTAAATGTAAACATATATTTATTTGAGTTAAGCATAAATTTTTTATTTTAAATAAATTTTTACTGTAAGTAAATATTTTGTTAGTATTGTTGAAACAAATATTTATAATAATTCAGGAAATTTTTTTTCAGTGTAAGTATAGCCTGCTGCGCGAGTCAGCATCTACAACTAAAATAATTTAATGGTTTAACAAATTATATTTGTAAGCAATTCAGTATGTTAATTCAACTTTCTTTGCAACAGAAAATTACTAATAAGTTTCCTTCATTATAAGTAGCAAAAGTATACGCTATCATAGCATATTTGTTAAAAATTTTGATCTATATATTGAATTGATTTTTCATTGAAAATAATCTTTACTGTATTGACAAAGTTGCTCTGCTATTATAAATATGATTGTCTATAATTGCTGATTTTATTCAGCTGTACAATTTTTTTATTTTAATTGACTGTCCATATATTACGGCTGTAGATTTGCTGAATTAGTAAAATTCTTAATTGTTCTAACAAATCTTTTCCTTCCATGCAAAAATATCCAATAAATCAAGATAATAAAAAGATTGTCAAAAAAAATTGCACGAATATGTTGGATGCTACAACAATAAAAATTTAAGATTGAACTCATAAGTTTTCAATATAATGTGTAGAAAAAATTTCATTTTTTTTAAAGAAGAAAAATAAAAAAATGGAAGTCTAGAGAAAGGATATTTTTACAGAAAATGTCCATGAACGCCTTTTGCGATTGCGAAAAAATAGATTTTTCATGATAATAACGCCATAAAGTAAAGCAATACGCGAATACGCGTGTATGTTCCTACGCATATTGCTATTTGTAGAACAGGAGCTGCAGTATACTAAGAATCACAGGCTCAGTTGTCCACTCTCGCCTACCCGTTTACGATCGCACAAGATTCCACGTTCATATCTGATTTTCTCCGTAATGCCGCGTAAGGAAACGACTGCGGTAGTCAACTAATTTCGCAGTTTTACGATCCGCGACGGCCGTTACTGCATCATTAAAACTGCCTTTCCTGTAACGCAGCATCCGGCGCTAAGTAATGTACATTTCGGCTGACAGTAATATTACGTCAGTTATCCGCATTGCAATTTCACTAACGCACGTTAGCCTGCCTTCTCACATGTTAAACGATAGTAATACGACGTTTACATTAAAAAGAATAACAAATATTTTCTTGAGATTAACAAGTCAATTCTGTTTGATAAAGAAAGCTAACACAGACAATAAAAATAGATTAGATAATTTAAGTAAAGCTATAGCTTGCTGCTCAAATTTTATAAAAGATGAGCATCTTACAAATTTTTAAGCATCACATAAATAGCTAAAAAAAATATAAAGCTGTACTTAAAAATATAAGGCAATATCTGGATCATTAAAAATAGAAGATTTATTTAAAAACTGCCATAAATGTGATAATGAAATAGTTTATTACTTTTGTACGTGTAATAGACAAATTCAATTAAAGAAGAAACACATGTTACGCTGAATGAATCGAGACAGGATAAATAATTGCTACAATCGAGAGAAACAAAAGTGGCAGGATCCAGCAGGTAGACAGTGCAGAAGCACGAGAAACCTAAATTCCTCGTGTCGTGTAATAGCTATTCTAACTAGAGTCCTAACGTCCGGACGATTACAAGCTATAAAATCCCAAGCAAAAATTGCATTGCTCTAACTACTTGCAAGTAGATAGGGAGATACGTTGAGGAACATTCTGCTCGCTTCTACTGACATAACCGCGCGACGCTTTAAAGTGCCGCAAAACTTTCCCGGCATGCACAAACTTTTGACGTGGTGTGTTCGAGTCGTTCCCAATTTGCTGAAACTACGAGAACAGTTTGTCGTACAATATTATCGTTCTATAAAGTAAATGAAGCTTTCAAAATAGGAAATTACATCAAATGAGGCTCTTTCTATTTATTGTATCCTTTTGTATATTTAATTGAACATAATTTATAATATTACAATACAAAACGGTGATGATCCGATTATAAATAATATTCTTTTGTATTTGTTAAAATAACGCTACGATGCATGATTCTTGAAAAAAAATATAATTATTATTTGCTTATTTGCTTTTTAAAAATGCGCAAAATCATTCATTCGTAGCCGCTTGTAGTGTATTTCTCTTTCGTTTCTTTTTCTTTCGTAACAATACTTTCCAGTGTAATGAGGCTCAGAAGCCGATAATGGACGTATTTGTGCGTTCGCAAAAGCGGCAGTTGCCATCCCGCCACTGACGGCATCTTTCATTCTTTGCTACTTCCGTCGCGCGTTGACAAAATCTCAGCTTTACTTCCCAGAGTAGGACGATATTTTACGCATTACGATCCATAAAGACTGCCGGAAATTGTCCATTTCGCTGATGTATCCCCTAAAAAAAAAGAGAAAAAACAACGGCGGTTACTCACAAAAGAAAATTCATTACCGTGATAATGCAATCACAATTGATATCGTCGTCGTGAGTTATTAAGACGAATGTCGCTTCGTAATGTCGAAGATACAAGCATTACAAGCGCCTATATGGCTTAGATTTCCCATGGATTTTCGCCCGTGAGCGTAAATGTGGTCGATTTCCCTTTCAACTCCAATCGCATTGCAATCGCGCCGTTGCCGTTGCAAGCAAAAGCGATAAGTAATGAACGGCATGTTCGATCGACCAGTATCCCCTATACCTTGGTTACGATCGATAATGTTCGCGATTAGGCAGGATATCTATTATATGGCGGTTCGGGTTCCGGTCGACATAGAGAGCTTTTTAGTACTTTCTCACTATACGATATCTTAGGAATAAGACTGCTCTTAGGAATGAGACTGCTCTTCCAATCGGCGAATCGAGCTAGTAAATTCGGGTTTTTTAAGAGTGCCGGAAGGTTTCTCTAGGAACATAAGGAACATTGAGGAACAAGGTTTCTATTTTTCAATAAAATTAAATGGTGATTCTTATGTACTTTTAGTTGCTGAAAAACGACATAAGGTTTAAAAAAATTCTATCAATTATAGATTTAAAAATAATGTTAAAGAAGACAAAATTACGACTTTGAGGATTTTTATGATAGCAGTTGTTGACAATAAATTTTTTCTAAATTTTTATTAATGCCACGCGAAAGCAATTCTCATATCAATTTATAGCTTTAAAATATTATATTTTATTTTGTTTTGGTATGATTTTTCATTTTTTAAATACAATTTGAAAATAATTCTTTTCCCATGTAATACATGGAATAGATATTTTATTTCAATTTAATTTTGGAATAGATATTTTATTTCGATTTAACGTTACGTGGAAAATAAATAGATGTTTTTATACTTATATAATATAAATTTGCAAAGTTAAAAAATCTTTGATCTTTATTATTGTTGTAATATTATGAATTCATATTATTGTATTCAAAGCGAATTGATGTTAAAACATTCAAAAAATTCAGAGATTCAAAAAATTGAAGATTGATAGACTCTTTTAAAAACTTATTCGTTTTCAGTTTAAAAGCTCTACAAAAAAACATCCCTTACTTGCTCAGAAACAAAAAGTTTATTAAAATTTGTTCCTTTGTATAATCAATCCCTAAAAAATTTTTTGAGACAAAACTTCTCTTGTAAAGAGAAATCGAAACTAGGCAATGAAAAATGTTCTGTTATCTTCTTAATTTATTGTTTAGTGCAGTATAAATTCATAGATCAGAGAAAGTTCATTTTAAGAATATTTTATCAAGATTTTCAAATGTTATCTCCTCATATGCTAGCGATAAAATCACAAATTGATAGTATTGGGAGGGATAACTTTTGAATTTTCTTCTAAAAAAATTGATTCTACATTTTGTAGTCATTAAAAATGTCTTCAAAAACATATTATTTTTATTAAGAGTTCAGGGAATTTTTTACCTTTTTTCAATAAGATTATGTTATTTTTTCAAATAACTTTATAATAGAATTAATACAGCTTTCCACGATTTTAGTAACCCAGAATGTATGCACAATGAGTTTAAAAAAGATTCTTCTCAGTTGAATTTTCAGAATTGTTACTTCGTTCGTGAAAATTACGAATTATTTTATACTGTTTGTAATAAAACTACAACAACAGAGAGTAAATATTACTCGAAAAATATGTTTGTTATTTTAAGAAAACATAGCTTAAGTTATTTTTATTTTTTAGTAAAACATCGTTTTACATGTATATTTTAGGAATATTTAAGGAATAACGTATTTAAGGACAATCCTATTTCAGACTGGCGTATATATCAAATAATTTAATAAATCTCACAAGTATATATAATCATCCATTATATATTAATTGGTAATTTTATAGACTTTATAAAAAACCTCGCGTTTCAAGGCTACAAACCGTAAAACGTAATTTTACGCTTTCGCTTACTACTATTGTACTTTTATAAAAATTATATCGTCTAAAGTATGTAATAATTTTATAACGTAAATGTGAAAAAATTACATTATAAATTTGTTAATCTCTTGAGATATCAAAGATTAAAAATTATGGATTAGACATTCAGAAGGATCCAAACTATTATTAATATATTAAGTATAATATTAAGACGATTAAGTATAATATCACGAAGGATCCAACCCTGGCCTTGATACGCAACGCGTGATAGGAGAGTGCAGCAATCAAAACTAGGATTTTCATCAGCCGTTTTCCTTTTCACGGCAAAGTTGTAGTACCACTCTCGCTTATATCACGACCAGGTAACACCAGACCGATCGCGACCAATCCCCTTGATAATTCGATCGGCGGAATAGGCCGGTCTGCTGCTGGCTCGCTCGTTCGCTCGCTCACCGTGCACTTTTTGCCCGATCTAAAGGCATTGTGAGCCGCTGCTTGCGCAATGATAGCGCACTTACCGCCTCGCTCCCGATAAGTTCATGCTCTAGAATCTAGGCCGAAGGCGTTACCGCGTTTATAACTTGGTGATGCCTTCGGGAGTAGCGCAAGAATTGCCCTATTTGCACACGACCGGAAGCTGCGGCTGGGTGATTCGTTACTTGAAGATTGTAAATATCACGGTGCTACCTTAAACTATGCAACGTGAACAAACCTGGCGAGAAATGTCTACGGAAGCGTTTGCTTGCCATAAACCGTGGCACGTGTAACGTGCATAGGCCATGCATGAAAAGTACGTCGGACGTTGATACGAAATTTAACCCAAATCAGTCTGTTTGCCAAGTTATTATCAAACGTTAGATATAGGGCGAAAAGAGATATATATGGGAGCATTTCCGTCTCTTTGGCTTTACTCGATGTGCATTTTAGATAAACTGGAAGACGTTTTGTACAACTGGAAAATACGTTGCTTCTATATAAAATGTAATATAAATACAGTCAAAAAGAGGACAAAAATAAGGTATCTAAAGTTAAAAGAAATTTTTTAATATCTATTTAAGAAATTTTTTTTAATTTGTAATTTACGACCTACAAAAAAATTTCATTCTACTATTATCTACTTTTTTATATTCGTAGTCAAAGATCTTTAAATACTAATATTTCATTCCAATGCTCAGTTTTATTCCAGAATATTTATATTATTCATTTTCTGATGCTCTCTGAATCTTGATTTTATATCGGGTTTCTTTTGATTCTCGTGGTTTCCTTAGATTCTTGGAAATCCTTAAAAGCCATGACTGTCTGACTATAAGTATTAAAAGTAACTGTAATACTTCGAAATGTATTCGAGATTTAAATCCCTACTTATTGTGCGCGAGAGTTACTTCGTTATTTGTAGGCGGCGAAAGGCGGAGACACCATGAAGTAGATACAGAAAAATGCTATGCTAATAGAGTTATTGATCATTCTGTTATTGATGCACGACTAATAACTTATTAGAAATACAGCAGCAACTTTTTGATTTCATTATTAGTTTCAATACTTCGCACAAAACTCTTTGGGTTAATTTTGAAATTAAACAGCAATCTGATGAAACGATGAATTATCAGACTTTCAAAAAATGTAATATTACGAGGATATCTTGTCTACAAACGTAATTAGATCTACGATGAGAATATGTACCAGTTTTATGATATATGAAACAGTTGATGCAATCAATCTGTGATTCTCATTTCTTTTTATTAATAATAAAATCAAATACAAAGTTTAATGAAAATTATTGAGTTTCATTATGCAACAGTACCGATGCTGTCTCTGTCATTAATTAATGCGCGCGATCGACTTTCGAACAAATGCTTCGTAAAATTATACTTTGACCGAGGAAGTTGTTAGCGTTAGAGTTCGGGAGCAATTTCACGGTTTCACCGGAACATATAATTTGCTCAATGCGGTGCATAATATGCGTTGTTGAAAGTTATCTTCTGGAAATAATGGTTACAAATAAGAATTAGGAAGAAAGCAAACAAACGTTCACGATAGTTTTATAATCGAGAAAGAAATTTCTCGATAAACCAAGAAATCGAGATAAAACATTTTCTAAACATAATATTTTTTATATAATATAATTTTATTATATGGAAATATATCTCCATTTTTATAAAACATAAATGTGCTATAAAGATATTTATGAATCGTAGATCCAAAAATACTTAGATACAAGTAAAAGAAGAAGGCCATATTCAATCAAGACAATGTCTAATAATATTCTTGTGTGAATTCTACAATGTCCAGTTCAAATAAGCTGCGCATCGATTATTGTCGATCTTGAGACACAATCCTAAACTAAAGCTGGTTAACGTTACAAAGTAAATGTTACAAAGTAAATTAATATTTGGGTTGTTTAGAACAATGAACGTCGCACATTATCCAAAAAGATCAGAACAATAGTCGAAAGTCGCAGTTGCGAAACGTTTAAAAATTGAAAGTCTTATGAGACACAGCATGTTTCTCGAAAGGCAAAAGCTTCATGCATGCATGCGCCTTCTTTTTGCGCCACGAGATTGCGCTTTAAAAGTCCGCTTTCTCCAACGCGCGGAAATGATGATATATCGCTGATCGCGCTCGTGATTCTTCGAGGCACCTAAGGCAAAGTCAGGCAACTCGATATCACGGTGTGCATCTTAACGTCAGGTTAATTGCCGCGTATTTTCGCCTTTTCTTATCCATGAACACGTAGATGCCGTTAAATTAACGAGCGTTCGTTCATTCGTGCGTACGTGCATGCGTGCGTACATGCGTGCGACTAGGTGCGAAGAAAAATCCGTGGAACGCGCGTACCGGTACGAGACATCGGTGAATGTGAAAACTGCGCTCGTAAATTTTTCCGAAGTGCCCTGTTACGTGCCTGTCGGATGTACAAGGCATGGCTTTTCGAGTGCAACCTCCGACATGAACCTATCTCGCGGATTATTATATACGCATATTGTTGTATCAATTTCTCGTTCGCTGTGTAGTATATTGTAATGCAACGAATTCTTAATTTTTGTTATGTGTTACGACTTTTGTTGAGCAGTCAATACAGACGATAGATAGTTTTTTAATCATGTAGAAAATTAATCCGGAGTATTTCTACGGAAATAATTTGTATTTGCCAGACTCGTTCATCATAATGACATTGAAAGCAATTTTGCTGAAGAATCTAAAAATTTAGTTAGATATAGAATTGAAAAATAATTTTATTGGACTATCAAAACAATTAGATAGGACACCAAAATTGATTACTAGAATATCAAAACATTTTGCAGTGTCTCTTATCATGCTTAAGATTCCTGCAAAATTATTTTAATGGTCCAGCAACATTATTTCCAGATCTAGCCAAATTTTTAGATTTTTCAGCAAAATTGCTCTTTCAGTGAACACGTTAAAAAAATCTAATTAAAAATTATACATTAGATAATATAAACAATAAAGATTACATTACATTTAGATAATATAAACCACGAAAGTGGTTATACAAGCAGATTCAATGATTTGTCAGAAATCAAATTCAACTTCTGTTGAAATAAGAGATGGGATTCGGATGAACATTATCTTGCGACAGAGAAGATGTCTAACATGTTCTTCGAATGACTCTCGGAATTAACAGCGGCGGTTTCCTGCAAGATTACATCGAGGTGGCGACGATCTGTCTATTTCCTCCCTGGTGTGATCTAGTATAGCTGGCATCGTTCCTATGTAATGAAAATTATCCTCGCCTAATATGTATAACATATGTATTTTGCTTCCAAATAAAAGACGCGATATTGAAAATACATCAGATAATTCCATAATATATAGAATATTAATCGCAGAAATTTCAACTATAATTTAATGTAATTATCGTAAAAGATTAAAATTAAAATTATCTTGACGCATCAAAATTTACATATTTAAAACTTCGACAGATCCAAAGAGCGAATAGTTAACTGTCGTAATAGATTACAACTGATAAAAATAAACATCACAATAAGTTGCATAGAAATGACAAACCGCAATAAAGAAAAAGAACGCAGACGCAGGTTCTTATGATCGAATCACGGAGCCGGGTAATGTGATATTTACATATATGCAAAAAGTTTTATAAGTATGGTGATCGATGCTAGTGATCGATACATTGAAAGAGGTCGAGAAAATTTTAAATTTTATTCTGTGAAACAAGGTTAATCTTTTTCCTAGCAACGCCTTTTTTATAAGACCTAGATTTTTATAAGACGCCTTTTTTTTAGTCCGAAATATGATATAAGAAATAAAACGCTGATATAAGACTTCCCAGCGTTGTTTTTCATGTTACTTATTATTTTTAACTTTTAGCCTAAAAATATTATATTTAAAAAATAACGACTATTATAAATAGCGAAATACATTATAATTATATTTTACTAATATTATATTAATCTTTTGTAATCATTTCAAAATCTAAAAAGATTCTTATATAATTTAGTAATAATCAATAGAAACAGTTCATTAAATTTAACCGTGAAGATTTAAAATTAAAAGTATTGAAAATCTAATCCATGTTTTTAATCAAATAAAACTATTTGATAATCCACGAATGGATATATACGAGAAATAGGAAAACTCCGTTTTTTAACATTTCTTATAGAATATCCGGAGCATGTAACGAGCAAGGTAAATTCGCTCGATGGCGCATTGCACAAGTCGTGTTCCTATAAGTGGAAAACGGTAGCTGTATTCCGTCCGTTCAGAATTCGAGATGATAACGTTAAGTGTCCTAATTACGTCCCACGCGGCTATTACCCTCCGCCGTATTTTTTTTCCTTTCCCAATTATTGTACAGAAGAGAGACCTGGCGAGATCTCTCTTCGGAGGGGATTTCCGAAACTGCAATTACAGAAGAAGTTGGCGACGATCATCCGTACCCCCGACGTTTAATTAGAATTTTATTAACACAGAAGAGAAACAAGCATTTATGTGTTCATTTCCCCTGAGAGTTTCACGATTCCGTTAGAAAAGATTCGAGAGATTATGCAGAAAAAAATTCCATATTCCTTACGATTTGCGACGAATGAGATTTGAACGTGTCCAGAATTTTTTATAGTATATGCAATTTCAAAACATTGTTAATGAGGATAAAAAGATGACTTTTCACGAATAAATCCAGTCCTGCACGCTTTACAAAAGTATCAAGAAATTTTCTGAGAGAATTACTGCAAGCGTCGACGACGTGAATATTCTGCGTTAGTGAGAATTGATATACGTTATCTGTGGTCTTGCATGACAGCTTTATGTGATGCATAAAATGTGCTCACACAACGCGAACAGGGATGTAACTCTTTCGTAACTGAACTTCCCTATACGGAAATTGTTTATATACATACACACACACACATAATACATATGAAATGAATTAAATAAAATAAAAAGCACTTAATGTATAATTAAAATATTTTGTGAAAAAGCAAAGTCAATTTTACAGTTAATCTGATTATCATAGTCAAATTGTTGTAACTATTTAATAATCTATAAACTGGTATATTTTTATTGCTAAATTCTTATAATAAATATATTTGAATTAATAATTTATATTTATATATATATATATATAATGTCCGCGTTTTTAATTCTATTATATTTAAAAGACAAAAATATTGATGCCATTGATGCATGCACCGAACAAAAAATCGGACATACAATCAAATTTTGTATCCTTTTCTTCAATACAAATATCAAATTCTCGATATTTATTCATAAATATCAAGATATATGGAAGCAACTGAAAAGCAAAAACAAGTTAGCTATTATTTTGTCATTACAGAATGAACCGAATTTCACTAATAATTTCAATTACTCTATTCACTCTCGAGTCACACAAGTATCTACTAATGTTGCCTTTTCTTGCGCCAATTTTTGCCGATTGGCAATCTAGAGACTCGCGACTAGACTTTCGCTCAGCGACAACAATTATACAGTTTTTTGCTATTAATATATCGAAGGTCGATGGCTGTAATTTACGCGTGTCATACGCGGCTTTCTACTTTCCATTACTGGCTTACGAGAATCGACCGTCCTTAGGAGGCTGATTGCGGGTGAATATGGATTTTTTTTTTTCGATAGGTCGCTGCTGAAACCATATGCGTCTAGATAGTTACCACTAGGTTGATGTATCTCTGTGCACGGTGCACACACGTACGTACGTACAACGCAGGCTGGTTACTCGTTCGCTTTTGCGTTACGCAAGAACCACGCCTAAGTCCGGAGCTGGTCTCAACTGTCTTGCTTTGCTACTGCGGCTGTAGCTGCGATCCGAGAAGTCGGGCACGGCGATCGAGAGTTAGAATTCAAGTTTTTGAGGAAAAAGTCAAATGTCACGAGTATTTGCGTGCAGATAAAATGATAGAAGGTAAATTGTATCGCAAAAACTTACCAATTGTTCAAGAACTTTTTATCTTTTCTCACTCTTTCTGTTTCTCCTTTTAATTCCGTTAAATTACGGCACAAGAATAACGAGAAGGAAAGGAAGGTTTGATTGTAATCGTTCATGTCGAAGGCCACGGAAAAATTCCGATATGCCATAAGAAGCTTCGTTACGCGGCTTTCTTAGCACTGCGCGTTTTTCGCTCCTGATCTGTAACGAGACACCGGTAGCGGCATTTTCACTGCGTTCACTCTTCAAGGAGATCGCTCACCTTGACCATTACCACGATATTAATCGTGAAAATGCTTTTTACACTTTATGTATTTTTAAATTATTCTTTTGTTAAATAACGATATGTTGAAAAATATATTTAAGTATGCTAAAAATTTATTTTATAGAAAATTTGTAAAATTTATTTTAGCGCTAATGATATAATTAATTTTAAATGTGTTGGGAAGCAAGAGAAATATATTATTAAATATAATATAATATTTAAAAAATTTATGAAAATTAAATTATTAATAAAATTATTCTACAAAGAATTAAAATATATATTTATTAAATTCTTCTGTTTAATTTGACATACGTTTCATTAACAAAATGTGTCATATCTATATTTTAAAAAAGATTCGCTTTTAATTTAAAAAATTCCCATTAAATTTCAAGACTTATAGAAAATTAAATTCTGTTAAGAATTTCGAGAGGTTCTCTAATGAAAATCCATCGATGCAACTCAATTGCATGGATATTACCCGCTTAAAATGTAAAAAAAGAACTATTGTCATTCACTGCAACTAACGAGGCGAATTGGCTTTACAAAACTGTCAAGATCGTTTTGAATTTTGCAGCCAGCAAAATCCAATCGTGCTCACCATGCGCGAATCCAAGCTCGTATCACCGCAAATGTACATGTAAAAGGATTCTGCAATGTTATTATATACAGCGATACAGCGTTTTGCGATTCGTATTTTGGAAACGCATTCAATTCTGACCGCTTGATTTTAACATATCTTTATTGTGAATATTTTTGAAAAAGAAATGGCTACAATCGTACATGATATTTTGTATAGCACACACACGCGCGCATATATAATGTAAATTTTATTGAAAAGGTTTTAGAATATGAGCGCCAGGAGATGCACTTATAAGAATATTTGCGAAATAAAACTATTTCTCTCAAAATATTATTTAAATCTAAACGCAATTTACATAATAAACATGTATCATTATCATAACGCAAACTAATAAAACAAATTTAATTTCACACTGTTTGTTAAAGAGCGGCAAATATGTGTTATAAAATAATAAAAACATATGTGATTCAATCATATTGATGTTCTCGGATAGAATGTATTTCTCAAACTAAACCTATACAAACTTATTTCGATCCAAGAATCAATACGTGTTCAAAGTTTGCCACATCTCAGAAACTCTATATACCAGGAACGTATACATTACATAGAACATAATCACAACTTATAATTGCATCTCTATATTCTAGAATTTCTAATACATTTCGGAAGGTGTTCTGATGATTAAATAAAAAAGACAGACATTCAAAGTATAAAATGCCAATTTCACGTTTCCTTTCACATACATCCTTTTCTTATTATCTTACGAGTTTAAATAATTAATATAAAAGTTAATTATAATTATTTCATGCCTAAATTAATTAACATATTTATACAATAATATTATTAGTTATGGTATAGAAAAATTCCAAAAACATTTTGATAGAGAAATGAAAATTAGATATAAATGACCAAATAATCATGCGGCATGCAGAAAGTCGATGGAGTTACGTAGTCACACGCATGGTTTGTTACGAGAAAATCCTTATAGTTACTTCACTTGTAGTAACACCACGCGAGGCGGCGGAAGTCGAGCCGAGGAATTCATGCGGTCGGTCGTACAACACTGATCGAGGTCGGGATGCATTTATACCTAAAAAAATAAAAGACATATGTGCATACACGAGATTTCACTAGTGTCCAGCCGGCTTAGTTTCCTGGCTTTCCCCACGAAATATTCGCTCTCACGCACAATCGTCGCAGACGGGCCTCTTAATTCGCTTTGTATTTCGAAATGCGCATATACGTATCCTAAAACGTGTCCTAAATCTTTTAAATTTCTCCATTATTCAAACATATATTTTAATAACTTTTAAAACTTTGTATCGTACGTAGTTCCAAATATTGTACATTTACAGTATCGAAATCCGAAACCTGAAATTACATGGATTTCAATAACTTTCAATCTTTTATGTTAAATTGAGTGCAATTTGTACTTTTGTGGACAAATTACTGTAGAGATTACTTTTATATATAATAAAACAGTCTTTAAATCGTTGCATAAAATCGGGCGAGCTAGCAAATAAAACATTTGCATTTATGCGGCGTGCACATAACGCGTATTACATAAAAGCGTGTATGTCGACCACAAGTGAAATCGGACTGAATGCTATAAAGCGGAAATCAAAGTTCAATAACTTCATTATTAGCGAACGCGCGCGATTACCAACAAATTCCTCAACGCCGCGCCGTGTGAAAATTGGATGCAAACCATATGTAACGTCGTGTTATTTCAGCATTAATCGAAATACATATTTTTCAATATTTTTTTTAAATAAAAAAACATAAATAAATAAAGAGCTTCTCTTCATCTTTTATCCACATAAAATGCGTTTGATGTAAAACTCACATTGCTATGTAAAACAAGCCGCGCTCGAGCGATAATCCGGTAAACAAAATTTTCAATGAACACAGTTTATCCCCATCACGTTTTCTATCGGACCGATAATCTCCTTCGCCATTCCCGCTATCTACTTCCATGTAAATACATTCGCAATAAGCTTATCGGAGTCGCACTCGATTAACACTCCGTGTAGATTGATGTCGGATTTCGATGGAAATTCAGATTTACGAAAATCGCACCTTTCTCACATCGGGGATAAACATGGAGGACCGTGTATATTTCCGATTCATTGCGATAGTTTCGGTGACGAAACGATAGTACGCTGCCAGCGTTATTTCGAGCCTTTTCATTGGCTCCATCGATTCGCGAGAACGCGGAATCCATTCATACATGGATCCAACAACAGACTTCTCTCGTCGTACATGGACGTTTCACGGTACTGTGAATACTGTGATTGTGCCAGCTCTATTACATATCAAATGCAGACTTGATCGCGAGTTATCTGTATTTTTCGTGAATTTTCATATTCACGGGAAAGTTAATCTGATTACAACGTGAGGATTTTCACGGTCTGATCATCACATTATTAGTTCAATCGGGCATGCTGTAAACACCAGGAATTTAATTACGCACACGTGGAGCGAATACTCTCAATAAGGGTCTCTGCGATCTGCTTTTAAGCGTTGTTTATTAAAATTTCGTTAATTCATCGATTATCATAATGGCTAATTTGATTAATATTTGTATACAAAATTGTACATACAGTTTGAAAGTCGAAGGATATACAATATAAATGTACAAATTTTGCTATTTAATAAATATATGATTTATTAAGTTTAATTGAACTAAATCAATTTAATTGAACTAAATGGAGTTTCTATTGTACAAATTGATATTTTATAAATATTTATAAATATACGATCAATTATTCCAAATAACGTTTCTATAAAATAATATCGTTTGCAAAACATTTTTTCCTTACCAACGTAATGGCCGAATTTTTAAGGCATCTAAATAATAAAAAGATAACTATCGTCGATAGCTTTACTGCTGCTATTGCAGAAATATTGTGCTCTGAACAACAGAAAAGCGTGAATTGGTATCCGAGGCTAAAGCCTTTCAAAAATGCACAGCGCAATATACGCTAGAAATTCGACTCCAAAAATCCACGATTCAGATGCAGTAATCCCCTGAATTCGAGAAATCGTACTTAATTCCAGTTTTATCTTACTTATTTACTGCGGCATGCGAGTAGGGAACATCAATTATATTTGCACGATATTGGTTTTTCAATCGATTTTCGACAAATTCATTTCTGACATGTTCAAAGAACGCAGTGTTAAAGTATTTTCGTTATTTAAATTTAATATATCAGTATTCTAATATCACATATCCTCATTAATTATGTTATGATTAATTATGTAATAAATAATAATCTCATTGATATAATACGTCAATAAATTTATTCCACCGAAATGATGATAATAATAATTGTTAGGAATTATGCTCATTTAAGTTATATTTATAACTATAAAATTAACACTTTTGACAGAAAAAGATTGCATCCGCATCCACTTTTCCTCCTCTTTTGCATCATCATTATCACGATAAGGCAGTTGTTACCATTTTAATCGTGAAGAGTCCGCACCTTTTTTATCTACCTCTTGTATCTCAACTGGTCAGAGAAGAAAGACCTTTTCGGCTTTGCGGGTCGGCGGAAGAAACGTGTAACAAAAACACCGGATGAGTCTCGGGAGAAAAAAAAAGAGAGAAAGAGAACGGGAAACCACAAGAAGTGTGGAAGAAAGAAAGGTGCGAGCTAGGGTCCTGCCGGCAGCCTTGCCATTGAATTAGAATTTCCGAGTCGTTAATTTCCGTCGGCTCCGTAGAGAGGAAAGGATGAAAGGATACGAAAGGGATTCTCCAAGGGAGAAAGACGGAAATGAATAAAGGGATAGAAAGAGCGGGCATCAAATAGCAAATGCGGACGAAAGAGGGTGGCAGACACCGATAGATTTTTAGAAGGGAAAGGGGATACGAGTTCTCTCTGAGAGAAGCGGAGAATTGGGGTTTCCTTTTTTTTTTTCTATCATTTTCCGCAGAGACGTTGGGATAATTTCTTCTCCGGGCTACTTTATCCACGCTCGATTAACTCCTCTTCGAAAGAATCCGGTCGCGGGACCTTGTGCAGTCAACGATGCATGCTATCCGCGGTTGCATAATGCGATAGTTCCAGACGCATGCAACAGCAGCGATTGCTGGAACTGCGGTTTTAATACGCTGTCAGATTTTTCCTTCCTAAAGCCCTGCATTTCCTACCGTCTGATAGATGGTTACTGCGCCAGTTGCTCGTATTGGTCACCGTAGCTAAAACGATACTTTGTACTTCGTACAAAGGGAAAATAATTATAATATGAAATAGGAGAGATATTTCAGACATCGAGTTGACGCAAGAAATTGAACAATTTTCACATTTTGTAAAAAAAAAAATAATTTACTCTCTAGAAAATATTGGTATGGATTTAACATCATACAGTGTCTATATAATGCTCATTATATTGGTGTTAATATTAACATGATGTGGATTTCATACCATGGGTCCTAAATCTATATCGGGATTTTTTGGAGTTCAAATAATGCGTTTCTGTATAATTCTTGCTTATATCGCTGAAATAAAACATCAACTTGCGAGATTACATCCAATCGATGAATGATAAATAATTAAAACGTGTGAGATTTGATAGTGGCAGGAATTAAAGGGAAACATAATCCGCGGTAATACCACGAGCGCGTTGTTTCGTGAGAAATGGCGATTAATTTCTTCTCGTTCCCACGTGCCGATTGCCATTTATGACAGATAACTTGATTTAATAAAAATAACGCTAACCATGCACGCTTCATGCCAGAATGCCTGCGATCATCTGTTTAAGATGCTTCTGTTACGGAGATGCCGACAATAGCTTACATAATACTATGGTTATTTTCCGGTGAGGAAAGAAGAGTGTGCATCTCTCCTCGTTGAACTTTGGTTTATTATAACATAATATACCGAGAAATCGATTGCGTAACGTAAACCTTCGTCTGAGCTTATTGCAATATCGCACAACAAAAGAAAAGAATAACACATGTATTACGGGTTTCTAACGTTATTGCGCGATAATGTAATTATTGCGATTACAAAAATGATGTAATGATAATTCAAACAATGGATGGCTATAAAAGAATAAATGTCATTAAAATAAAAGATAGAGTAAGAAATGTCAATCATGTTTCTTTTACATTAATGCAATGAAAGGTTCAATCGAGAAAATTCTTGAATATGTCAGAGCCCATCATACGTTTGAAATATATAATCTTTTACATCATGTCTATTACATTTATATTTGACGTATGTTACGATAATATGTAGAAATAAAGCACGTGGCCCATTGTTCATTTAAAAATTTGATACTTTTCGGGACAAGCTAATTCAATTGGCACGTAGCTCGGCCTTGAAAAAAAAAGTGCAGTAATTGCTCCCTTGTGATGCCAAAGGTGGTGTACTTAGCAAAGTTAAGAGTTTAAAATTGCAGAGCGCGTCCATGGACAAACGGGAGAACGTCAATTTAGTAAAGTAATTAAATAAAGTAATCAAAAGGATTAAATCAAGCAGTTTGTGGCACAAAATAAAACAACAAGAAGACGGAGAGCACCGCGAGTGTACGTTTTTGATTATATATGTAGTATTTAATCTAAATCAAATGAAGAAAATGTCAAATACAATAACTTAATGCCTAATAATTTATAAAAATACGTATAAATAAACGTAATTATAAACGCACATATTATTGCGTTTATAATTATGTTTATTTTAATAAATTATTTTCACATTGTTATCCAGCGTTTGCTCGAATAGATATTAATTGATTGTATTGATTTATCTCAACTGAGCTTTAATACTTAATTTATTAATTATATTGTAAATACAATAACGTAAATTTTTGTCATGTATTGTACGAATGCGAGTTCTACCGATGCGGAACATGAGTTGGAATTTTTGCAGAATTCGCAGAAAAGTAAGTAAGTATGAATAAACGTATCCGCGTGTTTAAATCCGCACAGCGTATATCATTTAGCAAATGTTTGCAGTTTAAACAAGAAAGTAAAAAAATATTTTTTATTCGCGCATTTTCATATATATTTCGTGATTAAAACTGTTGTTTAAAAATTACCGAGATGGTGACGTTTAGACACACTTCAATTTCATTAATCGACCATATTCGTTGTCATTCTCCTATGCTATAGTCTCTAAAGTATTTCTCAGTAATAGTGAAAGCTTTACTCCACACATTAGTCATATGGATACTGATTGAAAGAAAGTCAAATGTAACGTTATGAATTTCACTCTGTCTTGCGCGTGTATGTACTTCGCGTTGATATTTCCGGCATTTCGATACGCACGATTTCAATTAACTGGCCGTCGACGAATACTCGGGAGGGAAGATAATAAAAAGACGAGCGAGAGGGTGCGAATAGCAAGTTCCTTTGATTCAATTGACTTTTATGAGCTGTACGAGCGCGATGGCGAAACACGGAGAAACGCGATTGGCGCACCACGCAGGTGGGAATTCATTGCGTAAGCACCTCAGTGCATTACGTTATCAGCCTGGCCTGTTATTATGTTATCATTTTTCACGGAGCCACAGGGAAAGTACTAGTGGAGTAAATTTAATTATGCGCCTTAACGAGATGTATCGGGATCTCGCCGATGCGACGTAGCTGAAGAAAAACAGAAAAGTGCGAAATAAACGAACTGCATTTTCTCGACGATCCTTATCGCTTGCGGCTGTATTGGTAACACATACTATCAGCAATATTCTTGCTCCATAAACGTAACGTTTCGTGATATTCTGAGAAAACATTTTAAATTTCTGAATTTCTACATTAGCACTTACCTTACCTTTTATTAGTAAACAAACATTATAATAAAATATTTGTGTAAATTTTTATTTTTTAGTTATTTTATTACAATTCAGTCAAATATTTATTATTTTTTTATGAGTTTACTATCACTTCTAATTAATTTCGTTATTGAAAGTCTTCATTTTATTTTAAAACAAAAAATTATTTAATATTATATTTTTACATTATAATACTATTTAATATAATATTAGGTGTTGGAATTAATTCGTAGCGTTTTTTAATGAAAGAATGTTATTTATTTCACATGAGCATTAAAAAATACATTAATGAAAGTACTTCCCATCACTTGTAAAACGCTACGAATTAATTCCAACACCTAATATTATATTTTATTTTTTATTTAATATCTTTTAGCTTTTGTGATCATGTAAACAATTAAAATTCTTTGAATAATTCATGCGTTATGTAAAATTTCAAATGCTATTTGTTGGAAGAACAGAAACAAAAACTGAACGAGTGTGCCCAATCGCTTTGCTTTGAAATATCTTTTTTACAGCTTGTTATGCTAAGTTATCAGCAAACTAGGCGTGTTTGCCGCAAAGGCTGAGAATAAAAACATTTCCAAAAGAATTCTTAGCTTCACGAGGCTTATTATTACTAAGACTGTAATTTGCTCAGATTTTTCCAAGTTCGCACATTGTCACTGGAAAATTCAATACACATGTTCTATTTCTTTTTATATACATTATATATTTTATAAACATTAATAATAGACATATTTTTTATTAAGTAATTAACGCTCAATGGTAATTTTAATCTGTTTAATTGTTTCTAAAATTTATAATCCACGAATTACATCTACAAACAGGCTTGTATTATCTTTTCATTTTGCACTTACCATTTATTATATGTATATTCGACATTAATTATAGCCCATTAATGCCCAATAAATAGCTGTATGTAATCTCAAATAACTATTATATTATCAATTAGCAACATTCTTTGGTCCGCGAACATTCAGAGTATTCGAATATCTGCGGAAAATTTCGCGAATACTTGGAGAATTTTCATAGTTGGCGGCATCGCGCCGCGTTGGCGCCACTTCATTTCCGCGTCTCTGAGATCATCGAACTTGACTGCTCGTCGACTACGCTCATTTCATTGATGGAAAAATGTCCAAGAGCAGAGTCGTGGAGAGCACTCGAGTCCTTTTTGTCGAGTCCTGACGATACCGGTAGGAAAAACAAAGAGCCGTGCATCGCGCTTTTCTTAAGGCAAGTGAAAGGTAATATTAAACGAATTGCGCACAACTTGTTTCGGCACTTATACAACTTCTGTGACGGCAAAATAAAATTTAGATACTGCACGCGAGCACAATTTTTTATTAAAAAAAAATACTATTTGTACTAATTGCTCTTGTGCGACATTAATTATTTTTGCGAATGTCTTCAAATGATTATTTACGAATTCTTAACAAGAAAAGCATATTTTACTACTTATATAACTTAGATATTTCAAAACTTTGAAACAGTCTAGAAAATTTGATGTACTAATATCAAATAAAATTCGTATGCCAGTGTGTCAAAGGATATTTAGTTAATTCAATTATTTCGTTGTTAATTCTATACAAAATTTGATGATTTGTTTCACGAGATTTTTTTCTCTCGGGTAAAGACAATTAGTCAGACAAGTAGTTAAATATAAACTTTGAGACATTAATGGACAACGCTTTGAAACAGAATTCGCTGTTAATGCATTGAAGTTAAGGACAAAGTTATGAAAAGGCAGCAGAATAATGGTCGAGATTCGCAATGGAGAAAAGTAGTTGAAATATTTTGCGGACGAAATACATGAATTTTCTTAATGTTTCGTCGAAAAGATTAGTGTTCGGTTAATGAGTAAGTTGTAAAATAAACGATTATGCAACTCATCGGAAATTTACGGCCGGTTCCACCCGTTAAATCGTATCTCGCGCTCTCTGAATTGCCAGGAATAGGTAAGCGGTTTAATTGCGTTGCATTCAAGTTTAAAGATGTGTGTCATATAAAGTTCTATTAAAGATTCGAGATTATTAAACTTCGCGGTCGGATTTTAGTGTGTACAGTATTAATCCGAAGCTACTTTAACAATAGAGAATCCTCACTTCTCTGAACTTTAGTCAATTACGCGCTTCATTAATTTCCGGTGGCGCACATTCCCCTTGTCTATCGATGAGAATTGCTTCCGTGCAAAATTCGCGATATATTACAGACATGAAAAATTAATTTAAACAAGCATTATGCTTTCTATCGTCAGATCGAATAAATAAATTAATGCCGGTAGTTATTATGCGTTAAGTGTGCAGTGTTATAAATTTATGGGTAACCTTACACATTTCGTAATTTTGTTTCTTAATATACGGCATTTATTTTATATTATGTCGATCTGAAGCGATTGCAACGTACTTGCAATTAATTTAACTTACTAATGTATGCGCATGTGTGCGCGCATGTGTATAATATACGCATAGTTAAGTGTGGGGTCGTGGAATGCGATGTATTTTGCAATTATCGTGCATTAGCTGTGTCTGTATCGAGTACACCGATTTGAAAGGCCGATAAGGACATATAGAATATAATTGTAAGTTCGAATAAGCGCGCGACGGAATAAAAGCTAACGTTACGCTAACGTGATTTCACGCGTAATATGCGCGGGGCATATAAGCAAATTCCAAAGAAATCTACAATAAGGCCATTCAACAATTTTTCAATCTTTGACGTTGAAGAAATTTCGTCATAGAAATCATTAAATCTGTCATAGAAAGAGAAGCAGAAACAAAACTAAGATTTCATGAAAAAAATTTATATCTTTTAGCAAAAAATATAAAAATAATTTAATTCGTTCAAATTTAAAATATGTCAAATATATGTAACGCACATCCTTTTTAAATTAAAAACAGATTCGTCTAATTAAAAAATTTGTTCGTTTAAAATCCATTGATTTAATAATATTATATAATATTAATTTAATAATAATCGATGTGATGCAGTGTAAACAAAAAACATTATGCATTGTTTCATTGAAATATATAAAATAGCTATGTTCTTAAAATATTTATAATAATATTGCTAATAGCAAAACAAATTCATATCTTTGATATCAATGATATTTTATTAATATAAAAAATAAATATGAATTTCACTTATGACAATGTTAAATATTTTATATTATATTGCGCACAACGATTTGTACAATTAATAAAAACAAAATTTTCTAGCTGTAATTCTCTAAGAGAATTAAAATGTATTCTTCTGCATTTTTCTTTTCTGTTCTCATAAAAATCTATATTAAAATATTATATAATTTTTTTCTAGTATTGGATAAATTTCTTAATAAATCTCTTTAATCTTAAGATTATTCACAGAATCCAAATCCTTTTCTACAAAACCATTTAAATGTCTATTAATCCATGAGATTTTATATAGCGACAAAGCAGAAAATACATTACGTTGCTTCTAGAATATGTTTCCTTTTCAAAGCAAGGTCACGAGCAGCGTTTCCTCTTTATAACGTCTCTAAATTCGAAATTTATCTCACAAAGTTTCGTATTGTTTAACTAAATTCCAGACGTACACGCTGACGAACGCACGCACGAATTCGAGTACTTCGTTCTTGCAAATTATAATTTTACTTTGTACAATTTCATCTCTCCTAATTCTATTATTTACTCTGATATTTGCATATTTCTTAGTCACGTCTCTGCGAAGCAGAGATGCATCGTTGATTGACTTGACATAGTTTACACGATTATCACGTTCAACACGAAGGTAGACGAGATATTTTTTATATCATAATTGCCTTGAATATTTGCTAATAAACATGATTTCACATTGTGATGTGCAGTGTGATTTGTACAAGAAACAATATATGTATATATATATATATATATATATATATATATACATATGTGTTATTTAATAATTTTTTACAATTAGAATATTTATAAATATACAATAAATTTATTTTCTTATCACTGTCGCACTTTACTTCAAGTAAGGAAAAGAACATCAAGGTTTCAAAAGTAAATGAATCCGCGGCAAAGTTAGAGATCATAAAATATTTAAAGAAGTCGCAGAAGGAAATAGATACCGCGTCAAAGCGAGTACCGAATGCTGTGTGAAGCGTCTCTTGGAAATGAAGGAGCTAAAGACGTTTGTACCATGTTAGCAAAGTACTCGAGATAGATCGTATTGGTGATCCGTGAAATTTTCGTGCCCGTCCACGGTGGTGCACAGTTATACCAGTGTAAACGGCGAGCTTCAACGTCCGTTTGCTTATACTACCAACACTAAGACGTTCGTCAAGCGAAACCGTCCTCGCTCCTTCGGCAAACTGTGGCCATCATGCTTGATTCATAGACTCGGTGGTTCCGGCAGATCTGCACTCCTTAGCTTTACTTAGTAAATTGTAAGAGCAGGTATTCACTCGAAAATTAAAGATACAAAATCTACGAGATGACTAACTTATCTAACTAAATAAACAATCCTTTTATTTATGTTATATGTAAGCTTCTTTGACGTCAAATTATTTAGTAAATAAACAAGATTGGTAAATAACAAATATAATAAGCTATTTGTACTTTCACTTTACGTGTATTCTTTTCAAACTTATCAACATAAAATTAAATTCAAGAGAAGATATATTTTTTTTTATTTCAAAATTGAAATATTTCTATCTAATATATACTCACTCGTAAAAAAATGGATCGTAAAAAAATAGACGTGTGTTATAGTGATTCATTATATTAGATAGAAAATATTTCATTGTATAAATTAGGAGAAAAATGCCGTATATTCTCTCCAATTCTACATCAATAAGTTTAAAAGTGTACCAATAGAATAAAAATACATACAAATAGCTTATTGTAACGTTACAGTAATCTATTTTTGAGGCTGAATATACTTATGCAAAAGTTTAAGCATGTTCAATAAAATAAATTTTGAATTTAGATTATAAATGAGTTGATTTTTTATCGCAAAGCGACCTGGGAATTTACATGTCCGTGATTTTTTAAATGCAAATGCGTGACTGAGTTACAAAAATAGGGTCGATAAAAATAAAATTAAAATATAGAAAAAAAGAACATAAACAATGTATAAGAAGTATATGAATTTAATTATTTGAATATATTACTAGAAGAAAATTATTAGATATACTTACCACAATAAATATACTTACTTAATATCCATATATGCAATAAATATACTATATTTATTAAATATATTTAGTATATAATATAGTATATTTATTATATTGTCTAATATTTTTTTCTAATAATACTTATATTTAAATAATTAAATTTATTTTTTTATTATTTACAATCTGCCTTTCTTCTATATATATATATTTTTTTAATTTTATTTTTATAGTATGTTATAATATGTTTATAGTATGTTTTATAGTATATTATTTATAATAAATATGATATATTTTACACATTAAATATTAGACAAGATATCATATACACTTTTGCAAATTTGGCAAACATAAAGTAAAAAAAGAAACTAATACTGTTTCATTTAAATGATAGCTAAATGTATTTAGGAAGTTAAAACATTTATATAAAATTTCCCGCAGATAATATGTTCATCGAAATTGCAACATGCAACTTTATGATAAGAAGCTTCGCTTGGCGATAGGCGCGGAGAGAATATGCGAAGGAGACGCATAAAGTTTTACGGTATTTCAATATCCAAGACCATTATCCACCGCCATATATTATCATACAATTTCGCGAGATATTTCTCTTCTATGTGTATTAGGATCGAATAAAGTGTGAGGTATGCATTCCATCACACGGTTCATCTGCAATGTAATATGTGATTAATTTTGCATCTGCAGTTGTACAATTAATTGTTCGTATTATATAAAAATTAGGACGAAATAAATTTTTCACTATCAATTCTATACGTGCATGAGAAATCATATAGACTGAGTCATCATACAGACTGAATTAGTTATCAGCCAACATATAAATATTACAAATTAAATGATTAAATAAATAAAAATCTGTAAACTGTTGATAAATTCAAAATCTTTTTTGATATATATTTTCATTTAATTAAATTTAATTTATCATACAAAAATATGTTAAAAATGTGTCCCTCTTCGATTTTTCAATTCTATCTCTCGTCTGTACTAAATTTAATTTCCAAGAAAGTCATTTTAGCGTTTTCGACGCGCAAATTAATCATACGGCTAATCACAATGAAACTACATATTAAAACTGCGAGATAATCGCGTTATTATAATATTATAGCTGGTTATTGCGATACCGTAACAGCGGTGGTGACACAACAACAGCCGCATAACTCAATTCTGACGCGTTGAAATTGCCCTTCTAGGTTGCACCGCGAGGAGCCTATACGAGAACCGAAGGTATCTAAGCCTTTCTGTTCTCAGCTTTCGATATTCGGAGCAGAGATTCGGATAAAAAGAGAGAAAGGATAAATCGCGTGAGTGACGGCATCCTCTGAATATGCAACGAAATAATATATTGTCAGTCCGATATCCAATATATTTCCAGCTATAAGATCCGCACTCGAATTAACGCATTTTCATTTTTTCCGTTATTCATTATTTTCCGTTCCTTACTCAATCTCTTTCGCAATTTCGGCACAAAAATGTAACCAGTGAGAGATTAGAGAACGACGATAATATTCTAAAACAATTTAAATGCTAATTTATTTATTAAGTAAAAAAAAATAAATGAAATAATTTTATGTCTATCCTTTTATTTTTGGGAAAATAGAAATTCAATTAGAGTACAATATTTTTTATGTTGCGCATTGATACGTCGGATTGATTCTGCAGGCAATAGAAGATCAATTCGAAACAAAAACCAGAATATATGGACAGATTATTGATGATGTACATGTGTGTGAGATTTTTAATTATAAAACGATTAAAAAATATTTATCATTCTAATTGAATTTGGAAATGTGTTCATTTCCAAACGCTAGTACAATAACAAATTGCGACAATGTAAAATCAAAATAAATGAATTTTAACATTGCAATGCATTTGTTTGTAAATTTGTAGGACGCATAAAGTTAGTAAGGGCGTCATGAAAAAAGAAGAAGAAGAAGAAACAGATGTAAGAACATGAGAGAGAAATAGTCGCAAATTGCGACAATTCGAGAAAGCTTGTGAGAGTACAAGGGATCTCAGTTGCCTTAAATGACGATTCCGTGATACGAACATGAAAGAAGAAGACTGAGAGCAGAATGAACATAGAAAAAAGAAGGAAAAAAATAGAAAGGGTATGATCAATACAAAAGATTCGTGAATTTCTGAGACAAGAAATTCACAAAAGAAGGCCCGTCTAAATGGTTAAAACCTGGTAGGCAATCTAAAATGTAATCTAGAATACTGAAAGAGTGAATTTCCTTAAAAAAATTACTTATCGTCTCTTTATACTCAGCTATATTTTTAGAGAGAAGATGACATTGTATATAAAATATTCGTTGTCTCCATTCTTTTATCAGTCGAAGATTAAAATTCGTTTGATGAGGCAATAGCGTATGAAATCGTTTCTCTCAATAATTTCTTATTTAATATACGTAACAATATGCTATTGTCATGATTTTATCACAAACGAAAGGAAAAAAAATACAAAAAATAATCCAGCTTCCGCTTTTCACAAGAATAATTTATTATAAAATATATTTTGAACAGCATTTTGTGTGTGTGTATGTGTGTGAGATAAAAATGCATTATTTAAAAACTTCTTATTTTCGATATAATCCCATTATTCATTGTATATCTTAGATTACTTTAAGTTTAAACAATTTTGCTTATCTTACCACACAAAGAAGAAAAATAGTAATAATAAAAAAAAATTCTTCAAAATAGATTGACGTTTATTGATAATAAATAGATTAATGATATTTATAATTAAAAAAAATTATGTCTATTATTTCACTATCATACATCTATTCATTAATATGTAACACATTAAACATTTTAATACACGGTTAATCACTAATTTCATAATTAAATTAGAAATTATGATCTAGACGATGTATAACTTCTTTCTTATAAAATTATCATTGCTTGTATAAACTTAATACATGTATGTTTTAATAATAGTTAACACATTAGTAATATTTTATGTTTTATAATTACGAGAAATAGAGATCGTGTGATATAATATCATAATCATGTTTTTATCAGCAATAAAATAAAATTCTATAAATAAAGAAAGTTAGATATGTAACCACTCGTAAAATTGTAAAAAAAAAATAGAATTCTATGAATTTCTACAAATTATTCGGTTACTTCTTTAAACTACATAAAAATTTCTGTGCATAATTATTTTTTGAGCATTTTAAGAAAGAGCCAGAGAATTCTTTAAATCATTTGCGAGTTTTATCGCTAATTGTTAGCTTATTTATTCGCATTGCTCATGCATGGTTTAAGGTAAATTTCGCTCTATAACAAGTGCGACGTAACGAGTCGGCACCACGTGTGCGAGTACCAGCAATAAGCAACAGCTGGTCCATGTCGTATCTTCTGTCCGAATAATTCGCGCATTATAGACCCCTCTTTCTCGCGTTTTCTCCTCTTCCTTCTATCTCCGCTTAACACTTTTCATATCGCTAAACTAGGCCACTTGAATCCTTTTTCCAGTAATACGATTTAACACATTATGAAACACAAAAGCACAATGTCGAGTATCATAAAGAAAAATCTGTGTAAAGTATTTCTAACAATAATTGTAGTAATCGACCGGTGTGCAACCAATAGTGCAACCAGCTGCTTAAGAATAATTCCAATTACGATAATATTTCTTTATTGCACATAGTGACAAACACGCCAAATACGAGACTGATCCGTGTGGTAAATTTCTATGCCGAATGGTAATCACGTGGCATGTGAATGCGATCGTTACGTGCATCGCCGCACGTAAATGCACATATGTACGTCGTTTCGTCGTATATATATGTGTACGCGTCTCGTGCGTGTGCGTGCGTTGCGTTAAGTTCTCGTAATAAACCGGACCTAGTGTCTACACCTTTTCCCGTTCTGTAGCCTGTTCTCGTTTCCATCTTCGCAGGAAGTATTGCCGCCGCGAATTAGATCGGCTTCACTAATGAAAATCGCGATGGACCGATCGAATTTCTAAACGGCCTAGAAACATAAGCCGAAAACGATTGCTGATTAGATATCTACAGTGAATTTGATTATGCAGCATGATAGAATTCAGGATTGCAATTTGACAACATGTTAATTAAAAAATCTTAAAATATTAATTAAAATTACATGGATAAAAATTTCCAAAAATTCAAATCTTTACGTTCATTATGATATGATGATTCTATACACAAAATCGTGATAATCCGTAGTTCTCTAGTTCTCTAATTTGTTTTTCAATAGAATTTAATTATAATTATAATTATAGATATTATTGTACATATTATGGGTTCAGAATATCTACAATAATAAATAGTACAAGCAAGTTACAATTATAGATATTATTATAGATGTTGTTACAATTATAAATATTATTATAGATATTACGAGAGATTTCATACACAGTATATATTCGTTACATAAATCACTACCTTTTTATCTCATATCAATGAGAAGAACAGAAATAGTGACTGCACGATGGGGAGAAATGGCGTACGCCAATAGCTCGAGCAAATCGGCATACGTTCAACCTAGTGTACCTCGGTGTAGCTGCGTTAGTGTGAGTGTCATTACTCTCGTCATGCTTCACAAGAACACTTTCACTGCCTTTTAACTTAAAGTCCATCTAACGTGATCGACTATTTCACATACGTTATAGAGGAATCTCTGAACGATGTTAAATCAATACTATCTTTTTGCAATCTTCAAACTACATTTTAGATTTTGAAATATCTCAAGAAAAAAAATCATTTGTGAATTCGTTATAGAATTGATATAAAAAAAATCGTAATTTTTGTGTTGTAGACGTTTAGAAATGAAACTTTCAATTGTAATTGATTCACATATCTCTCACATAATCTATTTTGTTTAAAATATTTTTTCAAGACCCATATTTTGAAACATAAAATGTATTTAGTAGAATTAATTTTAATATTATCAAAGAATGATGACACAAGAAAAAATTTATTCATTTGAATGTAAATATAAAAAAAAGATGAAAGTTAAAAACGAAAAAAATTACATGGCAGTAATTTGAATCAAAATATGCCCGCGGCCCACGGCTACATTAGATCATGGTGTAGTGACAGGAAGCACAGTAAAGAGTTTAATGAACGATCTCGTAATCATGAACATGCGTAGTAAATATTCTCAGCCATGTTACACTGTCTTAGAATGTTAGTTAATTAATCACGCAACGGAAGTCTCCTTATTACATTCTAATTATTATTATACTCTTTACATACGTATTAGTAATTTAATAAACAATTTTATTAGTTAGCAAATTAAAATAAATTCCACATTCGTAATTAGAGACAAAATAAATTAAATAATAAATAAAGTA
Organism: Acromyrmex echinatior; assembly: GCF_000204515.1. Next base: position 648,071 of record NW_011627352.1, on the reverse strand, counting down.
AATAAAGTAAAAATTAATAAAGTAAATAATATGACAACAAATAATATAAAATAAATAGTAATTTTTATTGTCCAACACTTTAAATTTTGAGAGTGAAATTTTGGAGTTTTACTCCAAAAAAAAAGTGATAGTTGCGCCAGCAACAATGAATTTCATTTCACTCTTTCAAGGTGTGACTTTTCTAATTTAATAAGATTAATTTTAACGATTAATATCTCGCTTCGCATAGGCATAGCAACGTTTTTTTTTGCCAAATTCATTTGTTTTGTTTAAAAACACGTCGAATCGTCGAATGAGCTTAATTTCGTCAAGATTGAATGTAGAGAGTTAACCTTAACATTCTATTAGAGTGAAATCTCAGTCTCTCCTTTCGGAGAGTGAAATTATATTCAAAGAGAGAGAGAGAGAGAGAGACTAGATTGAAAATTGACTCTAGCTTGAAGTAATTGTCTGAGAGTGAAAAAATTCATTTTTGCCAGAATGGCACACTTTTAAAACTTTTGCAGTGCAATTTTATTCCAAAAATTTATAGTAAAAGAATAATATTTTTAATAATTGTTTTTAAATATCAGTAAATAAAAATATCAGTACTTGAATTATGCAATTCTTCCTAATCTATTATGCAATTTTTTTGCTATCATTTTATACTATTTTGAATTATTTTTTCCAGTAGTGATTTTACTTTTAAAACGCAAAAATTACTAAATATAATATTATAACATTAAATACAATTTGTCTATTTATATTGTTATAATTATATTATTTTTTATAAAACAAATATAATAAAACGTAATATTATCTAAAAAAAAAAAAAAAATAAATAAATGAAAAATTGGATTTTATACGTCCAGATAGTTTTATAATTTTATTATAGATTGAGATTTCTTTTTTAAAACTCATATAGTGTATCAAGAAAAAAATGAAAAAAAGTTACAAAAGATTTTTTATTAAAAGAATGTGAATTTTATTTTTACGTTAAAACTCAGAATTAAATTTGAAACTAGTGAGGTTAAAACACTTACATTACTAGTATTAATAAATTATAGAAAATTTATACCAAAAATTAATTTTGAGTTGTTTTCTACTGAAGAAAGAAAATTGAGAATTCGATTAAAGTGTTTCTTTCAATAATTCCGCTAAAACTGTGACTATCAATTAGCCAATTAATGAAAGAATTCTTGTTAATTCAACGAAAGGGCAATCAATTCATCCGCAAAGTATTCGTTTTCCCATCAAGACAATGGACTATCAAAGTGAAAATAGGGCAGCCGTTTTGCATCGATTTACACAATAAATTGTTCCTAAATTGCATTCTGATTCTCTCGCAATACAGAATAACAATAAGCTAACAATATGCAACCCAATTGATCAAAATTTTCGTGTATTGATAATATCAGTACATCGATAAAGTTGAATTTTCGTTCTAAATATGTAATAAAAATATGACCGACCTATATTTTCAATGTTACTATAAGTTAAATAATCCAGAAATTATTTAAAAATGCATAAAGATAACAATGTTATTACAATGCGAATATAAAATTTAATGAATTTAATGTACTATATAAAATATGTTGTAATAATATCTCCTTTTGCTAAGCGAAATAATATCATTCGAAATCAATGTTTGAATAATATTTCGTAACGCGATACATATAATTTCCTGACACTAAAAATATATAATTACATAAAATTTGGCTCAAGTTCTAGAAAGTTGCGCGCGTTAATTAATATACTATTTCTTGCTTTGTTCGTACTTTTCATCGCGTCTCGGCCTTGCGACTCGAAAATGGAACGAAACGTCTCGACCGACTTGGTAACTGGACAAAATCCAACTCGCCTTTCGCCCGCGAAATTCAAGACCGGAGTGTTGCAGTTGGCGGTATATCGATTTCCACCTACGACGCTTTTCTATCGTGCGATTCTGGCTTGTTGCGGGTCATATATAACCTTGCAGTGAAGGCGTAGTGCCCGACACGCCCGAGCAATTCCCACAGCATTGGAGAACTGAAGCGAATGGTCACCATTATGGTGCTCACCATGACATGTTATCGGTGTTTAAACAGTAAACTCCATTTTTGCAAAATCGATCCGCCAAAGATGCTCATAAAGTTACAAATTTTTGTATAGTTAATTTAATTTGCAGATCATTATATAGTAATAATATATTATACATATGAATCATGAGAAAAATTGTATATGCGTGTATGTATGTATGTATTAATTAATATGAAATTTAAACAAATATATATATTTTAAGTAAAATTTATAGCAAATATATAAATAATATCGTAAATTAATTCTTATTAGAAGCTGCTAATTTTATTAATATATTTTGTACAAACGTATATATTTTCTATTTTATAACTTTATGAAGATGAGTTATAAATAAATAAATGACCAAATTGGAAATAAAAAACGAAAGAGAAGACATTAATTGGATGTGTCCGTTATGTGCAAAATGTTCTAATTACCAACATAAAATCCGCAAAGTAGGTAATGTTAAATTTGTACCTCCTTTAATTAAATTCGTTCCGACAAAATAGCTTTAAAGATACGGAGAGATACGGAATAAGCTGGTAAAACTTTGTCTGATGTGACAGTTTCTGAATAAAACAACAATAGCTACTACGATATCGTTATAGAATATAAAGTTTTTTTTTTTTTAGAAAAAAAGCTTTCTTTTATCATTTAAAATTTTTCGACTTACCGTTGAAATTGATATCATAAAAAATCACTGTACAGACAGCAAGAATTCATAAATTGATTCAGCTATCACATTATATTAATTTTCTTAATTTTTAAATACAGAAAATATTGTGCAATAGTAAATATTTAAATATTATGAGAAAATAATGATAATCGATTAAATGCTTACATTAGAGTAATTCGTCTTTAAAGTATTACGAGTTTAAATGGATTATTAAATTATAAGTTTCTAAAAATTTAAAATAGCTCTAAGCAATTTGGAAGACTTATGTATTTAGCAAAGCGAATATAAGATTTTGTCATTTAATAATATCATCTCTCAGGTTTTCGTCTGCGAGGTAATATCCAGATGGATGTAAAATCACCGGTGTGTTAAATTTTAATTATGAATGTTCGTATTCTGAAATATCCAGAGGTTGTATCCTCGAGCAGCTTTCGGCGTGTCAACCGATACGCTACCGACTATCTGGGGTTTGGGAAGAAGGATAAACTACAGAGCCGTATAAGCGCTGCTTAATTAATTTTGAACCAGCGCCTTAAGGATGGATCTGTCTTGCCTCGAAGGTGCCGGCTCGCGCTTAGCCCGCCCTTAAAAGAAAGCCTGAAGTGAATGATAGTAATCGTTAGTCACCTCGCGCTCCAATGCGTTTGCCCGAATTTATCTCCGGTCCGACCGAGCTGGATTTATTTTTGGCATGATAAGTGGACCTTTCTATCGTCAGGAAGCAGAGAAGGAAGATGAAGAGGAGCAGAGATATGCTGTAGAGGTGCGAGGATGAGGGAAAAAGGATTATAGCCATGATAGAGATGGTCATTGTGCTATGAACTGGCTTTTCAACTTGTTCTCTACTTCTAAGGTCTATTTTTTTATCACCTTCGTTTTTCTGAACGCTGGTTTTTGCCACTTTAATTAATGGTTTTGCTAATAGCAGAGTAAGAAGATGTATGCTTTAAATATTTTTATAAAATTTTGTTTTGCGCACTCATGTAATGAATTTATAAATCATGAATATATATCTATATCTATAGAAAACTAACTACTCATGTAAACTCGCTTAGAAAATGTTATGTTAGATGTAGAATACATACATAGATACATTTTTTCAGCTTCGTTTAATTAAATTCTTCACATTGTACACGAATAAGTGTGATAGATACATACGAATAATATCCTATACTTTCACTCTCCAGCAGTTCCATGATTTTCATATACCTATAAGCTCATAATATTTTCTTCTTTGACATTTAAAATAAAATAATTGTAAACAATAAGAATTTTACTGAACCGTACATTTGAAAATTGAACAATAAGAAATAAAAGTAATGACCGTAACGGTCAAAGCTAGATCTTTAATGCTTAAATAATTCAATTTGAATTATTATATATACTATATATATATATATATATATATATGTACTTGAATATATACCATATTTGTAGTATTCGGATTGCGCGCCAAATTAGTTTTTTCCAAACTAATATATTTATAAACGCAATTAAACTATCGTAGTAATATCGCGAATTAAATTGACAATTTTAATAATTTGATGCGCAATCAGACATCATATTAAAAAGATGTTAATATGCTGAAAAACTGTAAATAAATTTATTGGGAAAAATATTACCTCGGCCGGAAGTCGAACCTAGATCTTTTATATTTCGTACGAGCGTCCAAAGCCTTTAGACTACCGAGGTTTAATGAGTTGATATTTTGTTATGAAAATAAAAAATCTTGGATATATCAATATCTAATAATAATTTGGTACAATGTTTTCATATGCATAAAGATGTGGCAACTTTGTACTAAACAGATATATTCAAGATTTCCATATCCAAGCTCGAGTAGTTATCTGATCCGTTATTATGCCTATGGGCAAAGATACTCTCCGGAGGTTGCCGGCCTTTTCCGAGACACGAGCGTAAATATTTTGATTTCTACTGGAATCGAACTCGGGACCTCTGACATGATAGACCAGTGCGCTGTCTGCCATGCCACGCTCACGCTCGGTTGAATTTTAAATATTGAATATTCGGATCCCTAACAGAAAAAAAAGAAGCAAAAAAAAATGTAAAAAATATGGTTAAAAAGAATAGATTTAAAGTAAATTCTTATATGCTCCTTTGACATTATTTAAAGATTCACCAGTTAAATATTCAAGTGTAATTTGTTTGTGATATTCTATTGTCATGTGATCACGTCGCGAACGATCGATAGTGGTTGTTTCTCATTTCAGATAAGAGTTTGCAGACTCGTAATTGTATTACAAACATTCGCGGTTAAGTTGTGCTTTGGATATTTTTACTTTGATATCTAAACGAAACGACCAAAGAAACGACTTTGCAAAGAGTAATTGTACTGCACAACAAAATTTTCTTTATAACTCAAGAGGAGTTCACTTTTATTAAATTGTTCGCATCGTGTATCAGATTTAACAAAACGTCGCGCTGTCGACTTTTATTGCTTTAAAGTTTACATGGCAGACAAACTTCCTTCTCCGCTCTAAATGTTTATTGGCAATATGAAAATTGAATTTTAATCACTTAGTGAAATTTATAGTACAAAATTTGCCGTGGCATTTCAAAATAGATGTCATTAAGATTGCGTTACTATGTATGGCGATTAATGTGTAATTTTCGTGTATTTCCAAATAATAAATTATTCGGAACATAATTGAAAAACGTAAATGTGTTAGAAAAAAAACCAGATATCTTTTATTTCGTGTAAATGTATTTTTTTATCGTGTGCCTGCAGAAAATGAAGTATGCTAAAATTATATTTAACGTGAAAATGATTATTCTGAGAGAATTTTATCTCTAAAATTCTTTATAATTTTCATAAAAGACACGGAGACACATTATGCAACAATTTTACAAAAGAGAAAGGAAGAGAGAGAGAGAGAGAGAGTTGCAACAAATTTTTTAAAGTTAATACTAAAATATAAAATTGCTACTTTATTGAAAATCAACGTAAAGATTTTGCAGTGAATCTCGTGGATTAAAAATAAATAAATTTCACAATATGGTTATGATACGCGTATAGCTGAAAAACGATCACGAACGACGAAACTATATAGCGAAGCGACAGGAGGAAGAGTCAAGGATGAAAGTCGTAGTGGCTGGCTCGTTGGGTACCAAACGATCTGGCGAGGATCCAAGGCACCGGCAATCGATATATACGCGCTAGCTTATGAACAATGGACTCGAATATCGCCGCAAATAAACGGGGCCATACAATTTCGATTCAGCGACTCAAGCAAGTTTAATATATATGTAACTCGCTTCCAGAGTTCGCTGGAGAACAAACATTTTGTAAGAAAAGATGCTTTCACAGTAAGAATATTTTGTTTGCTCTGTGAGCTTTCACAGGAGGATACCTCTGTTCAAAGTGTATTTGTAATGCTTTCAATAACGAGAAGTAATGAATATCGTAAATAAACGGGACTATACAATTTATTATTATGTGACAATAAAACAAAACAATCTATCAATTAAAATTATTATTTAACTAAATTAAAATTGCGTAAGACAAGTTCGAGTAACGTCTTTATATTGATTTACTATTTTATTTAAAAAATTTATTAATTTTATTAAAATTTTACTTTTTACTAACAAATTTCATTAAAATTTTAGTATATAACAATTCAGATCAAATCTCGTTATAGAATATTTTACTTTTTACTAACAAATTTTACTAAAATTTTTATAACAATTTAGATCAAATCTCGTTATGGATTAATAAAAAAATAAATAATCATTCACGCACGCATAGCATAGCATGCATTGCGTTATGAAAGAAATGATTTAATTCAGAGTTGACCAAATTTTTCCAACATGCGATGCGCTCGACCATCCATAATCAAATTTTTATGAAAATAATTGTGTCAATTGAGATAAAAAAGTTTTATCAAAAAAATATATATATTTCTAAATGCGCAACAAATTGTTTATTACGATGCTGTAATTAAAAATCAAAATATTTAAAGTGTATATATAAGATGATTTTTATCATAATTTAAATGTTACTATATGATAGATCCATCAATAAGTAACTTTAATTTTGCTTTTAACAATCAATGTGGTAAAAATTAAGGTTACTTACTGAATCACCCACATATATTTATGATATGTATGATATAATATATTCAATAATATAAAAAATAATAAATGCTTTCATAATTTAAACAGTCTTAATAATGTAATTAATATTTATTATATGTTCTTGTTTTGTACGAAAGATGCTGTCTTAATTTATATTATATTATTTGGTTTGACTTAATAGGTTTATCAATATTTAACAGCTCTATAATGAATATTATATTTTTCTGAATTTTAATTTAAATAATTTTAATTACATTTTTTGTTATATTGAAAAGAGAAAACTGATGAAGACTTAATAGAGTCCAATGTTCTTATATTTTCATTAATGAATAAATTTTATTAACATTACACGTTTATCTTCTCTTTCTTACTGATTACATTGCAAATTTAACAAGCGTTTTAATTAATTTAAACGATCTTCTCCATGTTTTACAATTTTTTACTTATAAAATAAATTAAAAAATTTCATTTAAACGAAGTATAATTTTGTTAACTCAGTTAATTTATACAATAAGGAAAGAACCGCATTTGATCGTAGTCGCGTATATGTACAATGGGTTTCACTGCATCAACTAGATATGAGAAAGACAAAGCCCGTAATTAATTCTGTCCGTGGAAAGAAATCAAGGTGCAGCCGAACGAGACACTGGCGTTGAGAATACCGAATTCTATGCGAAATACGATCGTTCGGATGCAGAAGTATGTTACAAAGCTCCAGGACATTATATTTCGAATAATTTGATTGAGGAAAAAGTCAAGAGGAAAAGAACACAATGCTACACAGGATTACTGACCGATATTTGTCGTCCGCGACGGCGGATTTCTGTCACGCAAGTTCGAGGAGCATCATGAAAAAGCATCAAACACAATGACATTCATTTACAAAAAAGAGCGTTTGTCAAGTCGCAGTTGCTCTGTGCTTGATTTATCTATTGTAAGCGTGTATAGACATGTCCGTATAGCTTTTCTGGAAAGAAAAAAGTCATTTCTGCGTACTGCCATGTCCGTATGCAATGCACTCGCTGCACCAGTGAACAACTTACTTTATCTCTTTTGCGTTGAAATTCAATCCGCAGCTATTGTGGTACATACGAATAGATCGCGGTCGTGTGGTACTTTGAAAATTGTTTTATGCAATTGTAGCAAAGGGATGATTTGTGTAGAAAAATATTAGTACATATCGCTCAAATGTTCAAGTCAAAAGTATTTTAAATAAAATTCAGAAAAATATAGAGATTATTTCAGAGCTGCTGAACATTCGTCTTGCTTAGGCAATTAAGCAATAAAAAGCAACGAATTTTTTTTAAAATTCAAAACACAAATTCAATATAAAGGATCGATCCAAACTATTTTCCAAATATTTTAAATTTTTTCAGTTATCTCCGTATAAATGTTTGTGCTTTACAAAATTGCAATATTGTTTGTGTTTAATTACTGTTGTTAAATAAAAACTACAAATATGTACATACTCCAATACGAAATATACAAAAGCGAACAAATTTGTAATGCCGCTATTTACTATTGTCCAAACCATTATCATATATGCTCTTTATATTTATACGTATGACATCACGTACCGAATTGTAATATGAAATAAAAAGAAAATTGTTCTTTCGCATATAGGTATGTACATATATATATGTGTATATATATATATATGTGTGTGTGTGTATTATATATATATATATAGAGAGAGAGAGAGAGAGAGAGAGCAAATAGAAGAGATGAAATTACGCGTGTTCGTTGATATTTCATTAATTTTACTAAAGAGGAAATCGTCACGCAAATATTTATTGAAATGGATGACTAAATTTTACGTGTTACTAAATACAACGCTTTTTCTTGTTTATTACATACATTTTTTTTAACATTAAAAAATAAATCTATACCACATTATCTCAATAAAATTCATTATACTATTATTACATGATCGTTATATAAATATATTGTTATACCACAGTCATCAATAATAGATAACAAATTCGCTTTTTATATATCACGGTTATCGCACATACATATAATACAAGTAGAGAAAAGATTTAATCAACACAGCTAAAATAGAACTGTGGCAATTAAAACGTGTCTTTATAATAGGGACAGTTATTGTCATTGCTGTCAAAGCTTAATTTATTAACTACTAAAATTTAGGTACTGCAGTGAAAAATATTCTCTGCTAGAATAAAATGATAATCAGCAATGTCTCAGAATTGCAAATGGAATGTTCAGTTACGTGACTAAGATAGTGACGAAGCGTGTTTAACATAAGTTGCCACTTACTTAACAACTTATGTTAAGCACGCTTTTAATTTTAACTAATAAAATTGGATGTTGACAACAAATGTATTTTATCTTCAATAGCCAACTTTTATCAATAACAGCAAAGTTTGAACCAGTAACTGATATTTAGTTGATATTACTAAGTCCTTTTTTTGCGTGTAGGAAGTCTACTTTTTTATGTCGTTGTCACGAACAGTTTATTATCCCATTAGAAAGGATATCACGACGGCTGAGTTACATGCTTTCGTGAAAATTTTGTCAGCAGTTTTCTTGGTGTTCAGCCAGAGTGTCACTATACGTTACTAAAAAGAGACATCGGGACACCATGGAACGGCGAGATATCGCGACACGATAGCGTTTGATGATAATTGAACAAACGATTTTTCTACTGAAGAATTATATGCTGAATGTGTATAGAACAATAATAAAGAAATATATAGTGCGACCGCTGTGACAGACATCTTAATTTAATCGTCTTTTCCGATAACTACGGAGAAAATATATTGAAGAAATAGTCCGCAGGGGAGAAACTCATTAAAAATTTTTTTTCTTTACTTCCGCATTGATCGATAGATGGGCAAATAAAATAAACTATTCATTAGTTTTTAGTAAACCGTGACATTTCGATTCAATTTAATCCGCATGAAAACATTCTTTTTTTCTTACATTTTATCTGCTCTTCAAGGAGCTTAGTTTAAATCATAATATTCAACAAGAAAGTACAAATCAATAAATCAGAAATTGTGGAAGTACATAAAATTTTACAATATATACTATCGATAAAATAAAAACTTTTAACAATAATTGTTGATAAATTTATTATTATTCTGCAAATGTCTTTTGCATAATTAAAATTATATAACAGCACTTTAAAAGAGTTTGGTGAAGAAGAGTCTTTGCTTTAATTGGAATTCTGATTGAAAATGGACAAATTAGGATTTTCTGGTTGAATCTATTATAATTCTAATTGAGAGATAACCAGAATTCTGATTAATATGATCAGAATTTTCTGGTTTGTCCATTTCTTACCAGAAATTTTTCTTAGTGAAGGTTATGGTAATTGCTTAGTAAGCAATAATGAAAAATTACTTGGTAATGTAAGAAAGAAATTGATTGCAATAAAAAAGATAAAGAAGGGTCTTGTTAAGTCGTAGTGACATCTTGAAAAGTCATTGCCATTATAAAGATCCAAGACATAATATATTATCGTCCTATAACATCTCATAATTCTTATTACTAAAGTTGAGAACACTCTGTATATCATGACAAGAACCATAACTTTAAGCGCAGCTTAAAATTTAAAAATTTACATTTTTCACACACGTTTATATTCAATGCCATTCAAAAATGTTAACATTAGCAATTTTACAGTGAAGGATAATCTAGAAAATGGAAAAATTAATTGAAAAGCTAAAATGTAAATAGAAACTGAAATAATTGATAAGTAAATATATAAAAGATAATCTATTAATTAAAAAATTGTTATAGAGAATCACCGGTTTTCGTTCTAAAAAGAGTTAAAATATTTAAAGGTATGGTAATTCTGAAAAAAAAAAATTGAAATAAATCTTATTTCTAATTATTTCTAGTCATATATATATATAAAATAAGAAATATAACAAAATTATAGATATTTGTGCAAACAAATCTCTGCTGAAGGAAGTGACATTCAGTATAATCCCGGAGAGAAATAAATGAATACCGGGAATATTCGTGTTAAAAAATGTGACAGTTTAAGAATATTTATGTCCGAGTAACTGATGACGGGAGGAGAAAAGGGCCGTTTAGGAAGACATCAAATCGTTGATGAATGCGAACTTTATCTCAATCCTCTTTGCATAGGAAGTGGTCAGGGTCGTTGTTCACTAACGCGGATAAGACGACTCCACTTCACTTTATAGTCTTCTATCTATGTTCTTCCAGAAAACGTATAAAATCAACGTAGATACTTCATTTTCTTTCCTACTTCGTTCTCTCTCTCTCTCTCTCTCTTTCTCTCTCTCTCTCTCTCTCTCTCTCTCTTCCGGAATTTCCTTCCGTTCTTCCCCTTAAAATCTCTGTATGCTCTTGTCCGCTAAGTTTCATAGTTTTAGTAACATCATTTTATACCGCGTTATCTTCTGCAAACAGCATGAAGGATGTAAATATTTAGAATTTTCATAGCTCTTATATCTTGTAATATAATTAGGAATTTATCTCTAAAGAGAGAGAGAGGGGGGGAGGGAGAGAGAGAATATTAATAATCTTTGCGCGGTTAAGATGATTCCTCTCACATGAAACCTGCTTCTCCCACGTAAATCCTGCGAGATGAAGCTTTAATTCCTTTCCGCAAAACATACGACGCGAACATTGTCAAATATACGAGCTTAATTTGGGAGCATGGTCAGAGAAGACAAGCACAGTAATCCAGGTGGGAAGCAATTTCGGTTCTTCATCAGAACTGCCTTATATACTTAAAACGAAAGGAGGATGCCCTGTGTACTATTCTCGCCCTGTTCTCTTCCTACTTTCAACTCCTATCTTTCCTTTCTAAAGGTACTTCGCGTGGTAAGACTATGTGAGAAAGCAATTTTTAAACCATGTCACCAAAGCCTATGTAATAGCGCCAGATTGGATTGGCGGAGTTGCGATCGTTCTGCGAAACCGCAAGAAGTAGATCTCACACTTTGAGCCAAAGTGTGGTCAGTGTCGAGGAAACTCGGTAATCCAGATAAGATGCAATTCTGTTTCTTGCAGTGAGCCTTCGAGGAGACAAGATATTGCGAGGATGAAGCTCTTCAAGTCTATCGATTCAATATTGCTCATTGTGCATCGCAAATCTGTTTTAAGATTTTTATCTTAAGAAACAGATAATATATATATACGTTATACATAAAATAAAATAAAAATTAGATTTTTTTAGATAAAAATAATTTTGTTGAAAACAATTTTTATCTAAAAAAAAAAACAAACTGATTATTAGAGAATATCAAAATTTTTTGTAGTAGAATTGTTTATCATTTTTTAGTTCCTAATAATTATTTTCAACAAAATTCTGTTTAGATCTGTCAATAAAATCATCATTTTAAATCTTTCAGCAAAATTGTTCTTCCCATATAATTCTCTTTAAACTTTTCCTAAACTTTGTCGTAATAATACAGTTTCTTGCGAGACTTCATGTGTAAATTTATCGCAATTTCGAAATGTACAGTTTATCTGAATTTCCAGTTGTACTTCGTAACTCCCTGACGACTACACGCCCGTGTCGTAAGCGACAAAATGGTCAGGGTCGCGTGAATCCGCTAACCCAGATAGATGAATGCAGGCTTGTTTCTTTGTGGAGTTGTCTTCAGCACTCACGCAGGATGTCGAATGAGGATTCTGTGTATTTCGTGCGCACACATCATCCTTTTCTTCTGCACGTCTCGTATCTTTCTCTCTCCTCTCGAATCTCTTTCTCTTTCAAACCACTATGCCTTCCCTTCTTCTCCCTCTTTCTATCTATCTCTCTCTATCACTAAGCACCCCTTTCGAGCTACCCCTCGAAGGCCACCCACTACCCCGCACTGCCTGTCCGCGCATTCATCCGGGGGTGGCGGTAAGTTCTCGCGCAGCCAGTGCCCGCGCGTCTCTCGCGATCGTCGGACCGCGCGTACGTAAAACGGGGAGGTTCTCGTCGTCGTCGTCGTCGTCGCGTGCGAATGTTTGGCGTGTGAATTTTCGCAAGCCGGTTGAGAAAAATCGCGTGACCCAATGCGTCGGAAATAGGCTCGATGTTCTCCTGCGAGTGGATACGGAGAGCTCGAGGGAATGTTTTCGATTATTCGACGATGGGATCAGTCAGTTCTCGATCAGCGATCTTGAAATTCTTTGGGGAGTTAGACGGTGATCGGTGAACGCGAAACTTGAAGAGGATCCATCGCACGAATGATTAACGCAATATCTCTCACGGAAGAAGATTTTAACTTCAAACAAGCTGTTAGAAAGCTTCACGATTTTTTAACATAAGAAATCAAGGAATTATACATTGTGGACCTGAACATAGAAGTACATTCTTGAATTCTTACTTCTTTTAAACGCGGATAATGATAAAGTGAAGATGAGATATAGCGACATGGTAACAAAAACATATGAGTGGTTTTAAAAAAATGGAGAGAACAATTAATTCAATTGTGTGATGAGAAAGCAAAAAAGATCACGGTAATTCTATGAAAACAGTGCGAGAATGATAGAGCATATCAAGGATTAAAGGAGACGCGTCGGAATGTTAAGGGCGTCACGGTTGTTCTGAACCAGGTCGAGTGAACGAAAGAAGAGTTTTATCTTTTATCTTTCTAGAGGATCGTTGTCGGCAATCATGTTGTACGGGATGAGTCTCGGGAGATGCATCAATATCTTCTACATCGCATAGACGAATGTAAGTGTTATCTCGTATAAGAGTTATCAGTTATTGTTGTTCAAATTGTAAAAAAAATTAGATATTTAAAAAAATATACAAAGGGCCATTTCGAAATACAAATAATAAAAAATTATACAAATCTTGTCAATAAATTCAACAGTTTTAAGTAAAAAGTGATATAAAAGTATATAGCTAAAATTAGTCTCGTTCAATTCTTCTCGAGAAGAAATAAATAATGAGTTTAAGAAATTAAACTTAAAATATAAAATATTAAAATATAAATGTCGATGTTAGGCGTTATTTAATGAAATTGTATAATACTTTAATATAACATATTTAATTAAAATGAGTAATAGATAAGTTATGTGAGATTACGCGTTAGTTATTATTCATTCAGGAAGGCTCGTTAAAATGCTCGTATGATGATATAGTACAAATGTTTTCTACTAATAAGCTTTAGACTATATCAATAAAATCTTTTCTCTTGAAACATTATATGTGCACCCGCGCGCGCGCGCATACACATACAAATACGCATATGAACACACCTAGATACACACAAATACACGCACATACACACACACACAATGTGAAAATGGTGGTATACGAAGAGATGAACGCGATGAATAGTGTTAATACCACATAAAGAAGATCAGTCAACCCTTTTGCTGTCTGCTTGCATATCCTTGTTAACGAGTATCCGAATATTTCAAAATAACCAGAAACACGGTTTGTAATACCTACTTTCATAAGTACAATTTCGAGTATCATAGAAATTTTGAGACTATATTATCACGATACGAAGGATTCGCGCAACTCCCAAAGGATTATAACTTTCGCAAGCGATTGTTAAGCGCGGCATATTGAATAATCGATAATATATTATCTTTCCGGAAATTTGTACTGTAGTAATATTGCAATAATTGTTTATAATCTCTTGTATCAATAAATAAAAAACTTTCATATAATCACCGGATCATATATGTGAAATATAACTTATTTATTTATTGTGCAATTAGTATTGTATAATTTATATAATTCATATACAACACGAAACTTTCAATTTAATATTATTTCTTTTACTTTTATAAATTTTGCTAATATATAAAACTCATTCAAATATAAGAAAAATTTATTCGGATTTATATAAATTAATTTCATTGTCCGGTAAATTTTTGCTGTATATAAAATACTTTTAGCAACAAGGAAAAAATATAATATACTGTAAATATATTGTAAAATAATTGAGAAAGAATTAAGAAATTTAATAAAGAAGTTACTATATTAAAGAAAAAACTATATACATATTATAATAAAAACTGAAATACTGATGCATTTTGAATAGCTCTTAAACTAAACGTATCTAAATTTATTGTTGTTTACGAAATGTTTGCTTAATATCGAGCTAAATATATAATGAAGTTGTTGTTAATCTGTACGGATTAGAATAATCAGCATAATCATTAATCATAGTTATTATCACAACGTATCAATTACACAATTAGATGTATTAATAACATTATTAGACCTTTTCGAAACCTTTTTGAAACGCGATAATATCCGTAAATTCCACATCATTTCCAACCGAGCGATAATTAATGAATACGATAGCTCAAATATCATCATTACTTATACCCTCTTTCTCGCTTTCCCTTTCCTTTCGTCTCATATGTACCAGTATTATTCAATTAATTGAACTCGTTCTCATTAAACATATTCCAAGTGTAATTATTTTTCCTCTTATCTTAATTGAGGTCACTCATTTGCAAAAGTAATAATCAACACTTAAAAATGTTTTCCCTTTTTTATATTTATGTTAAATTCAAATAAAAATAAAATATAATACTAAACATAAAGGAAAAATTGATAAAACAAATTTAATAAAAAAATAATAAATGAAAATAAAAGAGTTAATAACCCTAAATAAAATACATAGTAAAGATTTAAACTTTTGGTGTAACTTGATCCATTTTTCTTCTTTGATTTTAGGATTCATAATTAGTTTTACATAATTTAAAGTTTTAAATAATTTTAATTCATAATCAAAATATTAAAAAATCCAAGAGTTTCACAATATCTCATTTTTTGTACAATAACTTTTGCATTACGGTTACTCAATTTTCAACAGCCTTTTTTACTTTAATATATATAGATACGTTAAGTTATTTAATACAATATTATTATATATACAATTATCAGTTTAAATAAACCTTCAGGAATATTTTAGAAAAGGCTTTAAAATGTTCTTTATTTAATATATACACGGTGAACTTTATTTAATATATATACAATTTTGAGCTAACTGCTTCGTAAATCTCGATTTTAACTTTAATAGAGATATATTTAAAAATTTTTTACATAAATGATAGTTTTTACTTTTATTATATTGGCATTAAAATTGATGCTAATTATATTTCAAATTAAAATATTAAGAACTCAAAACTGATAATTATATTAGAATGAGCAATTAAATTTCTCATATATGGCTCACATAGTTTAAAATTATTTATTTTTAATTGTTTATGAGTTTTGTTATCGAAAAAAATGTTATCGAATATTTTCTGAATATTTTCATTAATAGTATTATTAAAAAGCGCGTGTAATACTTGTTAATTAGTTTGCAAATACTCATTACATATATACATATATAAATATATATATATATATTTATACATATATGTAGAAGGTTTCATCGCTAATTAATATATTCACAATATAATTCAGATTCTCACCTCATCAGTGTTACTGATATAATATTAAACTGCAGATTTAATATTTATAATAATTAAATCGTAGGTATGACTGCTCAATTTAGTAATAAAAATTAATTTATAACAAAACGCTGATGTCGTTGTCTGTGATTTATATTTTTATCTTTTTGTTAAATAAATTCTATCTTATTTAGCAATCAATATCTTTCTCTCCTTAGTTATATTCTTTATTATATATCCGATAACTTATTACTAAAAAGATAATTATTACAAATTGTAATAATTAATGTAACTCCAATAAAGAAAAATATACTACGTTTTTATTAAAATATAATAACAAATGCAAATGTAGCTACGTGTACTTTTTACATCGCACTTCTAATTTTTATTAAAAAATAGATATACTAAGTGTCCTTTTTTGCCATATGCATACTTCCTATTCGCAAAGAGAAGCTCCCGAAGAGCATCGTTGGGCTTCCACGTGAGTAAAGCGGGTTTCGTGGAAATGTGGCACATTGCATTGTATAATACGATAACGTACCTAATAACTTCTTTTCTCCTGCCTTAAGCATCTTTCCTCTTGACTCGCGTCCTGTGTGCGCGGTTACACCTAGTCTCTAAGTAATCGAGACAAACGGGAAATGCGCTCGTCAAATGTTTCCTTCCTTGCAGCTTGATATTTCTAAAGCATACATTTCCTGAAAATGTCTCTACGTGTTAGACATTCATAATTTTCCAGTCTGCATTTATTTCAAACAACTTTATGCAGCTGTTTCGTACTATGTATTTCTATCTCTCTTCAATTTCGTAATTTCTTCAGACAGAGTTAAAAGACAGAGCTAAAAGACATGTAAAATACATGTATTTAATCAAAGGTGATATTAATATCAATTTTTATAAAAAATAAAAATATATATGTTCTATATTAATTTTATAATTTATTAATGTTAAATATTTGAAAAATTCGTGATTTTTCGGTTTGCCATTATTTACTGATACTCTAGAGAATTTATTTATACACAAATAAGGCATTTAAAAAAACTTTATTTCTCAAGGAAAAAGCTAAAAATTATTACAGCTGCCCGAAAAATCTCATTTTCTAAGATTAAAAATGAAAGATGTAAATTGAAATGTCATAAACAAGCTTAATATCAGTTAATATATCATACATGTTACTACACGATTAATTTCTTTGATTCGTATTCGATCGTAGATTTATCTATCTACATGTTGCAAAGGTGTTTCACACGAGCGACGGTAGAATTATCGATTAACCATTTACCGTTTCTTAGATTATTAAATCTCGCCCAACCATGGCGCGTCAACTTTCTTCCTAAATCCCTCCGAGAATATGGAAGTTATGAAATTCTTGCTGACACCGTCGTGTTATTAATTACATAACTACCCATCGAGCATTCATTCGCAACGCAATGTATCGCGATGTATTTCCTTCGACTATAAGAGACTCCAATAATTTTTAGAAATTTATTACAGTCGATCGCGGTCATTCGAAGCGAAAGAAAATGAAACGTGAAGGTTCGGAAGTTTACATCCGTTTCACAGGAAATATCGTGTGTCTTGACTAGCCGTTAAAGCTTGATTGGTGATTCGTTATTTCGACAATGCGCGTCGATTTTACACCTCCTATACCACTTGCTTCACAACTTCTCTCCAGATTGTGGTTGTGGTTGTGGTATCGTGTAGCATCAATCTGCTACGTCCCATCTATTCCTTCTCTGTGTCCGCGTTTCGTAATAAAACTAAGTTATTTAAATCCTCGCGTTGAAATTGTATTTTGTATACACATCAGAAATACTTTATAATATTGTATCTTTTTTTGAATTTCATGATTTATTTTCTATCAAATGATAGCGTATATTTAAAACTCTTTTTAAATATAAGTATAGGGATTTTACGAACTATAATAAATATTATTTGTGACTTAATAATTGATTTACTATCTATTTAATTTTGAAGTGTTTAATTAATCGAAGTTATGGATCTTATATTTGAATTTGTGTGTATTGTAAAATCACGTTTGTTCATACAGTTTCAGTTCAAAGAACTGCATCTCTGTATTAAACATTAATACAGAGATAATTTTAGTTTTTTAATAAACTTTCGTTGATTGATTAATTTTGACAAGCAAATCTTAAAATTTTTATCAATTGTCCGTAATGCTTTACATTCTTATGATAAAATATGCTGCAATTCTAGAATTTGTTCTTGTAAAATTTGTAATAATTTATGATTGAATGTAATTTTATTAGAGATGTACACAACCATTTATAAATATCTACAATTTCTTATAACTTTTATTTCTCTAGCAAGAAATCATTTGTAAAGTTATGATTCGTGA
Organism: Acromyrmex echinatior; assembly: GCF_000204515.1. The sequence goes on along the minus strand of NW_011627352.1, from coordinate 629,538 downwards.
ATTTAGTCTTTTAATATCTATAGTATTTAGTAATTTAATATTGTCAGTATTATTATACAGGATGTTTGTAAATTGGTACAATCAAAAAGGGAGATTATTATTTCTACTCATATTTGTGTTTATTATTTATATTAGGTAATTGAGAATACACAATAAAACAAGATATTCACGCATGGCAAATATTATTACTTTCTGTTGAAATTGTTGAAAATATTGCCCATTTTGTTGAATATACAATTCTGCTTTCTGAAGTAAATCTCTATAAATGCTTTTTAACGTATTTTGGTGCATTAATTTATCAATTAAATCAATACCCGGCAAATATTTAAAGCCGATATTCTCGAAAACAAAGCTATATATGAAAAGATTTTGTTTTTTTTTTGTCTATTTTTTTCATATAAAATTCCTTCCCAGTTATACTATCAATTCATGAACATCATAATAAAAATATATATACTACAAAAATAAGCGTGTAAAAAATGGCTTCAATATTGTGTGTGTATATGTGATTAGTTTTCCGTATAAAAATAACACATTATACATACAATATGGATATAATATGCAATAAATATGTTATTTTTACGCGGCAAACTAATCATACATATACACATATATTGAAAACACTTTTTATACATTTGCAATGTAAACATATTACACATACATTGGAATTTTAAAAAGAAAAATATATATAAACAAGAAGTAATATAATCCAACTTTCTAAAAATTATGGTAAGAAAACAATCGAAATACCTCATGCTTCAAATAATTTGATAACCTTCCTTTCATGCACTTTCAAATAACAGCGCAGTATACAATTCAATGAACTTACTCATCATATACGAATATATAACATACGGTACGGATATATGTACAAATGTATGGAATTGCAGTTTACGTAAAACTCAGTATAACTCAGTTTCTTACAGCATTATTCCGTAAGCTACAAATTTACGGTTTTAAGATTTATACAGAATTTATTTAGAAACGTAACATAAAGACGCGATATCAAATAGTTTGAAACATTCTACTCAAACTAGAATAAAGTAAATACGTAAATTGTAGAATTAAATAATACTAAGAAAAAGAAAAAAAATTCTTCAGAAAAAAGAAAAAACTTTTCCTCAGAATTATAGTTACTAGCAATTTTTTACGATCTATAGACATGGTCATTGCTACCAAGTTAATCCCTCTCGATCGTAAAACCTATAAAGAGCAGGTGTAATGCAATTTTTATCGGCGATAAAACGCACTGCGAATGTTATTCACTACCGCAAAAAAGAGTGTTCTCTTTCTTCATATATTCAATTCCTTAAACATATGTGTAACTGTGTTACTATAAATTATGAATTGCATAATTATAATGAACATACATTTAATTCTTTAAATGTATGTAATTGTTACTCATAAATTATTAATTAATAATATTAATAATAAATGTTACTATAAATCATTTATTAGTAATATTAATAAATAAACATCAATTAATAAAAAAAATTACATTTGCATTTATCTTTTTTATACTTCGTTGAAACATGTTTTTAACGCACATGCTTTAAAATAAATTTTTAAAAATGTGCATAATTTTATGATATATTTTTCATCATGATTTGATTGACTTGATAAAAATATAATTAGAATGACGATTTTACTAAGGGCGAAAATCTGCCTCGAGTCACTAAGAGAACTGTGCGAGAGAAAGGAGAGTGAACGCCACACGTAATCGCCGACGGGGAAAAGACGGCAGAACGAAAAAAGGCAAATTTCAAACGCAACGAACGCACCTACGTAATCAAGCGGCGCGCTTAGAACCGCGCCATTCAGCAAACAAACACGCAGCGAGAGGCAAAGTTACCCCCGACTAAATTGGGTTAGTTGAAATCCGTTTACGCTAACTCTAATGGCAAAAGCGTGAGCCGCATGCGGTATCGACACCAAACTTCTGTTGAGAGTCAGTCGTCCGCGCGAGGGTGGATTCGACGAGTGGTATGCGCGAGGTCTTTACTCTCCTGACCAGCATTTTGAACATCAAATATTGATACCGAGGGCTAATCCCAGTCAGCTTTCCGCTTCCACTTTACGCATCGTACGTTACAGCGTAGATCATTACCACATGAAAAGAATCTAACAGGTCAATGTTACAATAGATAAAAAAATTTTTAACCGATAATTTAACTGATATTAATAACGGAAATGTAATTAATTGGCTTCTTCACATTTGCGCACAGTGTACGAGTAATTCGAATCGCATAATCGAAGCCTTGCATTTCGCGTTATTTGACATTTATATGTTATATCATGTAACGACATGTACCTACGTCTATCGACAGATACTAGTGTAATTAAATTTATATCTATGATATTAATAATCATAGAGGTTACGAAGTAACTTGTAGTTAGTCAAATAAATGAGATATCACAGCAAAATAGATTATCGCACGAATAATATTAATTTCGCACGAATAATAATTAATTTCACGTATTAAAACGTATTTATCAGCAATGAGAACATAAGCGAATTGCTAATCAAATATTTAAGTAATTAAGTATGTAATATTAACCCTTAGTACATATAATGGATTATTACATATATAATGATTTTCCGACCCTTTATTACACATAATAGATTATTTATCTCCAAGGCTCTTTATCACAATTCTCATTTTTACACGTATATAGAAATTATTAGAGGATTTTTATATACTTAATTATAAATAAATAATTTTACGTTGATTAAAATATGCTTATCAGTAATGAGAACAATGTAAGCGATATTTGCTAATCAAATGTTTACCTAATTAAATATAGAGTATGTAATTAATTAATATAAACCTTTACTGCACATAATGGCTTGTTTTGTCGTTTGAGTTAATTACATGGTGCCCTTAGTATTTCAAAGAAAAGAAATGCGCAGGAATCTAATTATTAAGGTATTAAAGATTAATATAGACTAAAAAATCAGATATTGTGCGCTGGTATAATCATATGTATATAATAACTATATGTCAATGATACTCGCTACACAGAGAGAACGATTTTGCTGACATATTCAAAAATTTAGGTAGATACAGAACTGAATATAATTCTGTTAGAGTAATATCATCAAAAATTTTTGATCGGATACTCAAACTGATTGCTAGAATATCAATTGAATCTCCTATCTAAAAATTTTGATGGTCTAACAAAATTATTTTCAGATTTGTATCTAGCTAAAGTTTTGAAACTTCAGCAAAATCTTTCTCTATATAGATACATTCAGACATCAAGAAAAAAGAATAATAATAAATATATCGAACATGAAATACAAAATTGTTGAGCACGCAAATTCACGAAATTTTCCACCGTTAAACATTTCACGGTAGAAATTATAACGTTATTGTGTCTCTCGTCGCTATTTTGCGGTATTTCTTGTAGTTTGCTCCACGGAATGTTGAAATTGAGGGAGTTTGCTTGCTGCGAAAGCGCTTGATTCAACTACATTTTTCTCGTAACACAGTTTTAAGTACGAACTCTATCTGTCGCGTTAGCGTGATCGAAGTTACGGGAACGAGACTGTCGCGCAACACAATGCGGCAGGTCGAGGTAGAATCGGGCGTGGAGACATTATCGTGGCAGAACCAAAAACTTCAGAATCGCTTCGGAAATAAAGGGACTCTCTTGTTCCCTTGGTATCTCCGGCACCAGCGTAATGGAGGTCGTATCTACTAGGAAGGTCGAACTCTCTTTTTTCCATCTATCCCTCCGGAAAATGCACCTCCGGGAATGGAGACGTGGGCCCCCTGCTGATTTCACTCCAGAGACTTTAGTCCTTTTCTCGCCTCTCCGAGGTTAAATATAACTAAATAAAACTAAACTAAACCATGTTTTAACATTGTTGATATGTGTTCACAGATTACATTAAATCATAATTTTGATTATACTAAACAGATTATATTAAAAAGAAGAATGCCCTTCAAATCACAATCTCTCTTTTAGAAAGTTATTATTAGTGCTATATATAAGTGATGCTATCGTGCATTGTTAATTACTTTTCTTTAATTTGATTATATTGCTTGAAATAAGACCTAATATTTTTTGTATATACTTGAAGGCTTAACTTAAATTAGAAAATCATCTTTTAAATATAAAATTATTATAAACTAAATATAAAATAAATTAAAAATTATCTTTTAACTATTCTTAGGTAATTATAAATAAATATTTATTTTCTTTTGAAACGCAGAAAGGAAAACAAGCGACTAGAAACAATATACGTAAATTCTATATATTTAAATTCTTATTTAGCTATGAATTTCAACCAATTTCACATTTCTAATGATATTTACAAGCTTATATTTTTCGTTTTGGACGAAATTCATAAATCGTAACCTACTAGTTGTTACTTTCAACAAACGATCCCATATAAAACCGTACTAGCCATTTAAGCAATTAATTTACCAGCGAAAAAGCACGGCCTCCAGCAGATTGCATTTTGCTGGTTTGTTCAGGTCCTGATTTTATGAGGTCAGTTATTTTACGCCTGCATTGTTTTCCCGGCAGATGTCCATTTGATCAGAAAACTATATCAATGAACAAATATGAGTAATGTTGCGTGATTTGCAGGCATACTTGTGTAATGACGAAAAATTACAAAAAATTTATTTCTTTGTATGCGTATAGTTGAAAATTAAAAAATAATTAAAATAAAAGTATTTTATTATTATATCGTATAATAAAAAAGTTGCGGTAATATAATATTTTAAATGTCACAAAATGAAATTTATTTATTAAATTTTACTCATATTTTCTGTATTCTAATTTTTTTTTTAATTAAAATGAGTATCATGCAATCTCATAGTTTTGCGTTTCAATATTATCATCTGTTTTGATGTTGTATTACGAGTTTTTTCTTTTTATTTTTCAGATCAAGCCTGCACGGAAGATGATGGTCGTTTAAGAATCTCATTCAATGTGCAACGAGTTTCTGAAGATGTGTAGTTTGGTGTTAAAGTGTCGGTGAAATCGAAGCAACTTCGCGTATCTATGATTTCCTTTCCGTTCCTTCATCGCACTTTGACTTACGGAAAATCCGCACGAACGATGTCATAGTCGTCCAAGTGCGAATTATTTTCACGTTAGACACAATGGCACTGTTGTTCGTCATAATCGTCGTTTCGATCACCACTGCCATGTCGCTTCCGCCGGTCATTAGAATCGGTAAGTACATATCGATCGAGTCTGTTAACTTTCAATTACTTATGCACGGAGTTATAATTAATGCAATTGGCTCCATCATTTAATATGCCTTCTCATGCATAATAGTATAACTTAATTGTTTCATAATTAATTAATTATGGGTTACTATAACTGAAAATCACATTTCTCATAATACATTATTTTGCATTACTTAGACTACACATTTATATAAAATATTGTAATTAAAGATGAATTATTATTTCCTTTTACGCAATAAATGTTTTAAACGAACATTGTAATTAAAAATCCATTTTGCTATTTTATATGTAAAATTTATAATTAAGAATTTAATCTGTCTTATTTCTATCTCTTTTTTATTTTTGAACATTTTCACTGAACATTCTCAAATCTGAAAATATTTTTTTCAAATTAAGTTATATAATATGCAGTGATGCTCTCGTCGTTTTCAATCGGTATTTTCATATAATTTACGGTTTATCATGCACGTCATTAATTTATACAAAACATTCGTGCATAAATATTGTACGATGTATATTAGTACACATACAGCATAATTCGCTTGTAAGTTGTCAATTAGTTTAACTATTCGTGTAAAAATTTTTATTTTACTCATGTAAAAAATACATCCATCAATTAAATAATGAAATTAATTTCGTATTTAATTCAAAAATTTTAATTAAATATACATGAGTTATTCTTGAATATTTAGAAAAAGTTATATTTTTATAAAAAACCTTCGAAGACATTATTTCCTCTAATATCATGTATATTAAACACACCTTCGAAATTACAAGAATTACTCATAATATTTGTAAGAATTAGCAGTCAAATTTTATTTCGCGATTTCACGTTTCAGACAACTTGCAAAACAATAATAATTTCGTATTCTCTCGCGCATTATATTCAACGGAGTTGTCAAGAGCGGCAGCTGGAAATCAGTTCCAGGAGACGATCTTCGGCGCATATAGAGAATTGTCTTTGGCTTCTTCCGCTACGCGGACCGCAAAACTTGTCCGAAACTTTCTATCGCTTGATTACACTTCGCTGTAGCGTAAGTAGATGCACGCGCGGTTTGGAATTACAGAGTCCGCCGCTAAGTACGCGTAGAGATCGAATCTTCACCGTGCACTGTCTTCATCAGTATAGGGTTCATTAGGTATTCCCGGGGCGTTCGCGTGGGTGTAGAATAGACGTGTCCGTGCGTGGGATGCCGAGCTTCGACTTCGGGCCGTGCGTATCACACCATCCGTTCAGAACAGGCACGCACGTATACACGCGTCCATGACGCGAAGAGCAGGACTTGAGGTTGCTTGCTCACCGGTTAAGCCCTGCGATAGGAAAGTTTTCCATCGATTTAATTGGTTGAATTTCTCTGTGAGGCCACCGCCTTAGGGGAAACTTGTCCGCAATTTCCTATGATGTCGGCGAGAATGAAGCGAGGGCGATAAGGCGAGCAGGCTTATCAAGATGGGACGTGAACGTCCACATATATAAGATGAATGAGAGACCGAAAGAAAGTAAGGCGTCCCCAAAGGACGAAGGCTCTGGCGTCTCGAATCGCGGAAACTTTTCCAGATCATGAAGAAAATATAGAGGATATAGCGTATTCATTTGTTCCAAACAATAATCTTCCTCGTGTTTGGAAAGTACTAATTGAAATACAATATCTGTCTCGCACAGTGCATTCGAAAGTGGATGTGTAATGACAATGGAAATACAAATGGTAAAATTAATAGATGATATACGGAAAAAATAATTTTGCTGAAATATCTCTAAAAATGTAGCTAGATACAAATTTAAAAATAATTTTAGACTATTAAAATAATTATGTAAGAAATTCAAGAATGCTGAGCAATGCTGTAAAAAACTTGATATTCTGGCAATCAGCTTAAGCGCTTTATAAAATAATGATTTTAATAATTATTTTGAGTCAACAAGATTATTTTCAAATTTTTCAGTTATATATAATTTATAAATATTTAAATTATAACAGTAATAAAGGCATGTATATCAATATATTAATTCTCGACGAGATAAAAGTTAATCAATAATTAGTTTTCCATATAATAACACACACACAATATATGGTTTTTTTATTGCCGTATTGCTGCATCGTTTGAAATATTTTTATAAAAATATGATTTGTTAATTTATAAAATATATTTTTTCAATTATATTTAATCAAATTTCAAAGCAAAAAACAATTTCACACACAATTATATTAAAATTGTTGAGTAAAATCGTTATCTAGTAACTATCTAATTTTTCAAAGTTTCGTAACATTATTCAGATTTAATACTTAATTGACTTGTACTTGCACATGCAATTTTATGCAGTAATTATCTCAATATTGAATAACAACCGCAAGCTATCAATAATCCATTCGGAAAACGAGCACTCGCCCGAGCGAAAACTATTACCTCGCGAAAATGAAGCTTGTTAAAAATAATTGCGCAATCAATATAGATACATTACGTATGAGCTTCTTCGAGTTAAAAAATAAAAAAGTAAAAACATGAACTTTAATTTTTACTATTATTATTTTTCTCTCTCAAATGTATACGTTTTTTTTTATACTTATTCCTATTCTTCTTAAGTCGTATCGTAGTCATTCATTTTTCTTCTAATATTTAGTGCATTATCGCCCACAAAACTTGGAAATATGAATGTAAATATATAATTTTTAATATACGTGAGAATTCTCAGTGTATTGAGCTCGGGTCCGTGGGTTCGCTAAACCCAAATGACTGTGCGGATCAGCCATCCCTGCGGGATACGCGAGTTTCTCGTGTTACGTATCCTTCTCGTGCATCGTATTCGATTAAAATGCAAGTCACCTAACGTCGCGCTAAAAACCAGCCGTCAAAAGCAGACGTGATTATAAATTTTATCACGTGCACATCTACATCTCGCGCGCATGATCTTCGATCCGGTCGATGCGGTCTACAATGCAACATACAATCGTTACGTTGCATTTACGCTCGGTTCTTTGTCAGGATTAGGAAGAACATCTTGGCTCCTGGCACCAGCATTATGTGCAGTAAATAATATGCAGATACGTACGTGGCAATAAAGTTAAAAAAAATATCATGAGAAAATAAATATCATTCAATTAATATACAAATAATCTTTATTATCTCAAGTAATCTCCCTTAAAGACAATACGTCTGACAACGTTTGTACAGCTTGCGAAAATTTCGTGAAAAGTCATTCTTGGATATCGCCGTAAGTCTTGTTGATACACAGTTCTGATTCAAAACGTGTATGACAGTTCTTGACTCAAACAAGGCGTTGCATTATCACTTCAAATCACTTTTCCTACTCTCTCAATTTTGCTCTCACAGACTTCTTTTTATTCTCTAAATTAAAGGAGGAGGAAGGAACTCGATTTACATTTCGGACATTTAGAACTGTGTGACAACAACACTTCAAACGATATGACTTTTCAAAAATGACTTTTCATATTAGAGTTTCTGCAAGCTGAACGTTATCAGAAGTGTATTGTCTTTAGGGAGGATTATTTTAAAGGATAATGAAGATCATTTATACATTAATTTAGTGGTATTTATTTTCTCATACTAAACTTTATTATCACACTACATATATAGTGAAGCCATCAATTCACTAACCGCTAGCCAGTGTCGTAAAAAGTTTCATTGATCGCAAATTTTACGAACACACAGGGTGTACAAAGCGAACAGATTAATGTAATCCTCGGTGGCATCGGGCGGTACGGTGAAAGGAAAAGGTTACGGGAGCGAATACTCGATAACGATCAAGATATCTTCGGCAAACACCGCGCTAGAAACGATGGAACCGTAAATGCCAGCCGCTTTCGTATTCCGAGAGACGGTAACAGCGTGACATGTGATTTGCGCATGCAACGTTAACTCAGCCGTTGTGAAAGATTTGCACTTTTCGACAAGTGCTTTCCTTGCAACTATAATAAATTTTGTAACGCACATGAATTATTCATAATTTCGATAATTTACGATTCATTGCTTTTTGCAAGTAAAACGTCCTATTTCATGCAATTTATGAAAATTAAACGACGAATTTAAACTTAACTTTACACGGAAATTTGATTTTTCTGAAGTATTTACAAATTTAATTAGATATTTACAAATTTAATTAGATACTGATCTAAAAATAAAATGTTAGTAATCTCAAAAATGATAAACAATGTTATAAAAAAAATATTTCGTATTTTGACATTTTTTACTAGCAATCAGTTTAAGCGTCCTGCATAATAATTTTAATAATCTAATAATTATTTTCAGATCCGTTCTAATTAAATATTTGAGAAAAACTACGAGTATCATCTTTCTGTGTATAAGATGGAGCACAATATCTTCGCGCTAACGTAAACCATTTACGGTACGAAAGGCGCCTTAAAATTCCTAGTTTTTTTTTTAAATAAGAATTCTACAAAATAATACGCAGTAAAAACATGAGCTTGCAATTTCATGACTACTTTTTCTTCTATTTTTATCCAAGACGTATATACAAAGCATTTCTTGAATAGCAAGTTCATGAATCCATTCCGCAACTATGCCACGTGTTTTGCTAATAAATCACCGTTATGCTCGTATATTCGAGAATTATCAATGCAAAGCCACTTGGTAGATGTAGACACTTCGAAAGTATTATCATCTTTGCTCCCTCGACATGACGAAAATTTTTAAATCAAAAAGTACTAGCGCAAAGAGTGGTGCATGCCTGTAAGTTTATGGCGAGAAGAAAAACTTACGCCTGCAAATGCGAGTATAAACGAGCTTAATAAACTTCACGAAACCTCTAGCAGGAAGTGAGCGGAAGTAAATCGCCATCGCGTTGACAGCATTAAAGATTTATAACTTGCTCGCGCGTGCAAGGAAGAATCATAATGTGCTTGGAAGCTTGCAGTCAAATATGCTTGCTCACCATCGCTCGTAAACATACATTCTGATAAATTTTCAAGTATGATATTGCAGGAATGGTTTCATACACAATTCCACAGCACAGTTAGTAAGACTGAAAGGATATTTTATTGCAGACACATTTCATAATTAAATTGTTTCCCCGATGGCTTTTCCGCGAATATAAAACATTAGACGTTAATACTGATTTAATACTTTTCCTACATTCACACACACAAATATATATTGTATAATACGTATTTTATCACGTATCGCTAGAAATTAAAAAATTGGAGTTGAAATCCGTCACTGAGAATTTATTCAGAGATTGAATGTCACGTCACATTGAAACGTGAAGAGATAATAACGAACGTGGCAGATACAATTTTTTTCGTCAAAGCATGCTGCCCGCTCAATTTCCTGTAAGCGGAATAAGTTATATCATATTATAGATAAAAATTCTTTCTAATAAAAAGTAAACAATTTCAAACATAATATCTCGAAAAATGTGGAAGATACGGAAACGTTTCAAGACTTATTTTTTACATAAATAAAAGTAGTGTAAATAATAGTAAAATCAATTTTTAAAAAGTTTTTAATTAATCAGTTTTTTAAGGTCATATGAAAGTTATAATAATTTGTTAAATGAAATCATATGATTATTTTTTTGTACAGTATGATTCCTCTAATTATTCTGCATATAAAATATTAAGGTAAAGCTATTGAAAAATCAATATAGTTTACAAAATATTTTTTTCACAAAGCGCACAGCTTAAATTCTCTAAATGCAGTAGGTAATATCGCAACGCGTGTCATTAGAATATTAATTAATGCACAATAATAATACTAATTGGGTACAATGAATAACGTATATGGTAAAGAAATTACGAAAAAGCAATTTTATTATTTTTTTAACGTTGAAAGATATCAACAATAGCGTGGCGCTAAAGTCATTAGGCTTCTACGAATAAGTCGATAAGGCATCTTACCTGTAGCCAGCATCGGTTCTTCCATTAAAGCCTGGCGAAAATTACTTGAAGCGACTCTACAAGATCCTATCGTTTGGCTAAGTAGTTTTCATAAAGAACCGGAATTCTCGCATCCTCGTCCTATGCGTTCCGGTGCTTTTTCCCTTGACTTCTCTATTCCGGTCTTCGGACGAACGCTCGTCGATAATCGAACTCGAGAATCGATGGGGAGGCAACGGGTGAATTTTCTCGTCTGAACTTCAACGGACGTAAATGCTTCCGGCTAGGGCTCAATTCACCAACGGCCACGCTCGATTTCGCACTTACGAAACGGAAGAACAATCGCTAGAAAGCTGTGAAATCAATTAAGATATCTGAAGGAGATCATCAGGATTATCTATCCGCCAAGTTTTCGTCAAGAGATCGTATTTTTTTAACGATCGTTTTTTAACGTTTGCTTTAAGAAATTTGTTATTTAAATGAAGTCGTCAATTCTGAATTTTCCAATATACAATTTAAATTGCGCGTGAACGATATTTTCTTACTGAGTCTTAGTAGAAGATAAAAATTCTTTCTAACAGACAATATTAAGTGAAATAGACGAAAAAGTATTTAAACACAAATAAGAGAGAAGAAAGTCATTTTCGGTATTCGATTGATTCTTATTTCAAGATCATCTTAAGTATAATGTCTTAAGATGCTAATATAGTTTTAATTGGCTTATGATATCTTAAGACTATACTTAAAACAGTCTCAAATATAAAAATTGACTATGAATAGTCTTAGTGTTTAGTAATATTCATATATATGAATATACAAATACAATTATCAGTTGTATAGATTGTGCGTCGATTCGGACTTGAAACATAATCATAGATTGAAATAATAATCTTCCTAATAATAATCATAGACGTTTTAAAACATCTGAGAATTGAGAAGGATGAGGAAAGATAATTAGCAGCGAACGTAAATTAGATGATACTATCCATTGTACATATAAGCATAAACTGGAATAATCGAAAGACATAATTTATGACGCTAATGCGTCCGTACTATGCGACGAGATACGTTTGAGTTAATCCGCGTTATGAAGCGACGATAAGATCGCGCTACAATATCGCTCGCTCGCTATGAAATGCGCTGCGTACGCACTTCCAGAGTTGAGAATTCACAATAATTCGCTCGGTCGCGTACAGTCCGAAACAAATCATCAAAATATTAATATGCGACAAAATTTTCTTTCATTTTTTCGATCATTTTTTTGATTTATTTTCAAAACTGAATAAATTAACAAAAACGTTCGTAGATAATGTCATATTATGTAAAAAATATCTCATCCCTTTCTATAAATTACTATATATAATTACTATATATAATTTCGTTATAACTAATGAAAAAATAAGAAATTCGATTAAACCTCATTTCCACTAATTTTTACTGTCTTATTCTGACCAAATTCACGGTTTACATGCAATATTTAGTAAGGTGTCTTTTTGTATGTCGTGTAACGAGTTTTCTACCGTATCCTATTTTCTCGGCGACCATCGCATTCAATTTCCCCGGAGTACAATAACGGTTCGTGTACTGCGACTATGCCTGGCATGAAAACGTGCTATCAATAATTTCATCGTATTTAATTCTCTTCCCATTTACGCATCACTTTTGTGTCGTGGCAGCAAGCTAATTCTCATAAGTGTCGCTAAAAAATAAATAACCAATGCGATCGCTTCAATGAAGCGATAAAAGAAAAAGTGAAAAATTTATTGAGCTAATGAGATAATTCGATAGATCATTAATCGAATATATTAGTAACAGAAGATCACTTCATTTTTAAGCTTTATTTTGTGCTTCGGATATTTCGCGTATGTAACAATTAAGGTATCTTTGCATTTTATATATTTATCTGTTGCTTTGATACTTAGTAAGCAACATATATGCATAACATGCAAAGTATGTTAGAGAAATAATAATCCCGTACTGAGAATTTTAAAGCAAATGTTTCTTCGATTTGCACGGAAATATGCTTCACGTAACTATTTGAAAACATGATGAATTAATCAATTTCCTAACAGATTTTTCAGAGAAGTTAGACAACAGCTTTGACTTATTCTCATTTTTCATCATTTCTCTGTCAAATGAAAAAATGTTACTTTCTGAAGAAGCATTTTGCTTATTATTTGTGTGTGTATATCCGTATTATAATATAAAAATTCAAAAATATAATAGGTCACATAAAATTAAACTAAAAATAAATTATTACTAAAAATTTTTACAAAAATATATATTATTTCAAGAAAACTATCAGAAAATTTGATATTAAAAGCTTTTTCTAATCTTACTAAATAAAAATATAAACAAGCATCTATTTCTTTTTAAATAATTGATAAAATATTAGAAATTATTTACTGTCCGTCTCGCAAAAATTAAAGCTCAGATTTCATCTTAAATTTTTTCACAAATTTCTTTTGCTTCCAAAATTTCTGGTCATATCATTGCTTTCTCCAGTTGCTGGAATAGTCTGAGTATCGATTTTTCCATTCAACCTGAATGTCTATTCCAAATGCTTGCAACAATAAGACTTTCGCACCGTTCTACTCGTAACAGAGAAACGAGATAACTTAGTACACAGTAAGATCGATGATGATTCATGCGTATGCATTCGAGATGTCAGCAGGCACGTACGCATAATACTCTTTTTCACGACCATGGTACCTACAATTTCTTGCAACGAGAGGTAATATAGGCTATAATATAAATTTGAGACACGATCATAAGACGACCGCAGAATGTCTGCTGGCCTGCGATCTATGGTGCTTACGTAAAACATCGCATCGTAAACTTCATGTCACAAGCACGTTTTATTTACGTATTTATCATCGTCGCGAGATGAGCTACGATAGACTAGAATGACGCAGAGGACGATAAACAAATGCAGCAACCGAGAACTGAGAGTTTTCGCAGTCGTTTGCAGTTATCTACCATTTCTTAGTACGGTATATTTTGCGATCATTTACTATATGCTACTTTAGAACATTTGTGATACAACTACACCTTGCAACTTTTAAAATCATTATTTACTGATTGAAATTAATATGTATATGCAAGATTCTTTACAAGTAAACAATTCTAGTAGGAAATCTTGGAAAAAAGTTTATTATTCATTTATTAAAAAGTAAAAAAATTCAGAGCTAAAAATAAAAAATTTTTAATGTTTAGATATTGAACATTTTAAAGAAAAATAAAAATTTCATTAATTTGGCACTATGTTAGACGAAAAATTCATCTAAACATATGTTCTGTGAAACTAATTTTTGTAGGAATATTTTGTGAAATTGATTGCAATAGTTCCAAAACTTATTATAATAACCGTTTTTGTGTTCAGAAAAAGAGTAATAAAAATAAGTTTTTAATCTGCATTTACATGCCTTAAAAATTTATTATTATTCTTACGATCAAGAATAATAATAAATTTTTAAGGCATGTAAATGCAGATTAAAAACTTATTTTTATTACTCTTTTTCTGAACACAAAAACGGTTATTATAATAAGTTTTGGAACTATTGCAATCAATTTCACAAAATATTCCTACACAATTTAGACGTTTCATGAAACTGTATATATATTTTGTAACATATAGGTGGTTGTTATTTTATACTATCTCTTACTTTTATTTAAAAACAACAAAAAATTATTTTATTATATTTTTTACATTAGATAGTATCACTCGATATAGTGCTAAAAATTTGTAAACAATTTATCACATAACAATGAAAGTTGTAGAGCACACATTTCTTCAAAAATTCAAAAACTTAAACTAATTCAGAAAAATAAGTATAAAATCATAATATACAAATACCTATTATACTGAGAGAAAAATGTTTGGTATTTGTAACTATAATTATATATTATAATCATGATTATTATTGCTATAATAATAATACAGAATAATAATGAAACAGTAACTATGCGTATAGTTCTAGCAACAAATGTATATATTAATGTATTATGGTTATAATAATTATAATTGTAATCATTTTAAGTTGCCAACTATATACATTTGTTGCTAGAACTATACACATAGTTTCCGCATAGAAATTTTCCAAAATCTTCCCAAATCTTAGATTCTTATTAGATTCAACATCTTAGATTCTGATTAGAAATAAGTAAATCGCACCGCGATACCAATTAGCAAATCTATTTTTATCTCAAATTTGGGTTTTCTATCGGGTTTAGAATCGAAATAGAAACAATATAGAAATTCGCATTTCCTTCTTTTCACAAAATAAATTGTATCATTCTTATATGGAAATAGAATGGAAAATTCACGTTTGTCCCAAATAGATAAATCGCACTGCGAATTAAGAAATCTATTTTTATCTCAAATTTGGATTTTCTATTTAGAATCGGAATAGATTAATGCAGAAATTCACATGGTTCTTTTTGTATCATTAGTTAAAATCGCGGTTTTATACATATATATGAAATAGAATGAAAAATCACATTTTTTTTATTATCTATTAAACATGGAATTTATTACATTGCAATAGAATAAAAAATAAAAATTGTATACATATATAAATATTGATTAATGATGTACGTAACTTTCTTTTTTATATTGTTGTATAGAGTCACTAGGGGTAATTGTAACAGGAGTGTCTGTGAGAGTAAATGTGACGTACAATAATATTTGAATAAAAAATAAATTTTGGGATTATTTTTATCAAATACATTGAAAGTAATCAACAATTTTTATGTTTGATAAAAATAACCCCAAAATTTGTTTTTTATTCAAATGCATGTCGCATTTATCCTCATTGTCACCCCTAGTAACTCTACCTTTTGTTTTTTATTTTAGAATTAAATAATATTGTGATTGCAATAATATTATTTAAATTATACTTTAACTGTATTAGCATTATATATATTTAGTATAATTATGTACTATACGTTGATTTGTTTGAAAAGTGCATGAATTAATATAAAATTAATTTAGTAGACAGTATTATATGATTTATTTATAAATAATTAACAAAAAGTAACAATTCAATTGTAATCATTTTATTAATGTAATAAAGAAAACACGAATATTCGTTTTGACTTACATTTTTTTAAATTTAAACATAGTAAAACGCATTTTTGTTTAATTAAATTTATAGGATACATTTTTACATTAGAAGAAAATTCGAGTATCTGTTTATATTTCCCATTTAGGATCTAGTTTACAAAACATTACACTTCATCAGAATCTTCATAGATTTCCTAACCAGAATCTATAATTTTTTTGGGAAATCCGACTGGATTCTATTTAATCTAATCCCAAACAATATTCTATGCGGGTTATTGTTATTATTATAGCAATAATAATCATAATTATAGTTACAAATATAATTATAGTTTTATATATATATATATATATATATATATGTATAGTATATAATTATAGTTACAAATATTAAATATTTTTCTCTCAGTGTACTATTCAAGAATATTAACTGACAAATCGGGCGATGCAGATAACCGATTACCTGCAATGAGTTCGATCAATACTGTGCAGTTAAATGATAATATCCATACGGTACATTTGCTAATTATGATCAAATCCCTTGCACTCAAAGAGAATATGAAACAAGTGATACAATGATATTACAGGACTTATTCTCATAGATATTCTATGGACAATACTCTAATGAACAATACTCTAATGGACAAACTTCCAAATTGTGAAAACAGAGATTATTAATCAGGAGAGAGAGAGAGAGAGAGAGAGAGAGAGAGAGAGAGAGAGAAATTTTTATAAAATACATTTCATTAAAAAAAGATGTTTAGTATAATACTAAAGCAAGAATAAAAAGCGTATAAAAATAAATGTAATCAATTATGCACATATTAAATAACATTTTATAAACCACAGAAGATACGAGAAAATTCAAATATATGCATGACTAAATATTTCTATAAAACAACACGATGCATAATTCAGTTTTTGACCCAGAATCTCAGTAATCAAACATGCGATAGTTTTCATGCAAATACCATATCTTCTTGCATGATTTGCTGACGTTGTCCTTTTATCGAATCTCGTAGCGACTTGTATTTTACTTTTCCTCGATAATATACAAATGTGTACATGACAGTACATATGCTATGTATATGTAAGTAAACGCGGAAAAGGTGAAAGAATCAATACGAAAGTGTAAAACGCTGAGTTGCAATATTGGAATGTTTGGCGAGCAAGTATCGGGCCTTGATCCATATCCTGTACGCGCTTGATTGCATCGCGTTGTTGTCTATAACGAGTGATACGCGCAAAACTATATTCAAAGCCGTAGTAGCGTATATAAATGGTGTGGACGAGTATTTTGCAACAAAAACTGATTTGTTTTTCTGCAGCAAGAATTTGAACTTTTGGGCAAAGAATAAATCGGACAATTATTCGAATCTCTCGATTTATACAGACAAAAAGAAATATAATATATTATTGTATACATTATTTGATTAAGTTATTTTCACGTATGTTTTATTTGCATAATTGAATGATGATCCGTTTTATGTTCATTCCTGTATTTAATGTTTAAATTTTAGTTTGTTTTCTCTAATCTCAAATTTAATTACAAATGAAACTATTTCGATCGTTCTAACTGAAAAGTCGAGCTTATTAATATTTTTAAAAGTTCAGTCTTATTAAGAGTTTCCTAATTCATGATGTAAGAGCACTTTTCTTTTATTATCGAATAGCTTACAGTAATATTTAAATATCAATGGATAACTTTCGATAAAACGCGACTTTCGATATTTGTTGGTAATAAAACAAATTACATGCAATAAAGAGATTACAAAATAGGTTGCATGATTAAAATATATGGATTAAAATATTAATTAAATTAATAATTAGGTATAATTCGCGTGTATTTTAAAGTCGGAATAATATAGAAAAAGATTAAAGATAATACAAACGATGAATCGACCATCCATAAATTAACAATTTAATTAAACAGTTCTGTTTAATTAAAATTTAATATTAAAATTTTCAATTTCACAACTGAAGGTGGATATCCTTTATTATTTCTCAATAAAAAATGCATGTAATATGCACTATGTTAATAAATAAACACAAGATAGAGAAAATTCTTTGTACAAATATGATTGTATTATTTAATGAAAAAAATTACAATTTAAGACAAATACATTAATTACGTTGATTTCCGGTGGTTGTCGAGAATCTAAATATATCAAATAAAACAAATTATAAAATATACATTTGTGTATGTGTAACATTAAAACTTGAATAATTCACAAAATCTTCTGTAACTTTGTCACTTTTCGCAATTATGTATTTCAACAATCGAGATTAAAATAAGAAAGTGTGAAATAAGAAAACTGAAGCAATAAATATATGCAATCAATAATATATATATTTTGAATCATGTAAAATATTTCAACAAAATATTGCGATGTGTTTCGTCAATTATCGCTACTTTTTCTTCGAGGAGGAAAAAAGCTTTTCGTCGATAACGACCTACATTTATTTCGTGTATTTTCATGCGATATTCAAAATGTCCCCTAATAGCGACATGCTGCGATTGCGTACTGCATTACATTGTATCTTACGCCAATGCAGATACTTTGACTTCTACTTCGTAACATTAAGGGTCACGACGTCTTGGCCAAAATCTACGATGGCGCCAAGAGTTTCATCGCCAGCCATCGAAACATTTGTCGTGATTTAAGCTCCTTTTGCTTATCGCGATAACCGATGGCAATGCTCGAGCAAATGGTTCGTACTGATAAGATATTATATGTAATGAAGTGCAAATTTTTCTACGTAAAGTTTAAGTTATGATTAAAGCACAATTTTTACTTTGAAAAGTTATTCTAAAAAGATTTCTAATTTTAAAATTTAAGTAGTTTTATTCACAATATTATTTTACAAATATGATTAGTTTTGTAATATTGATGTTATTATGAAATAATTATTATAAAATATAAATTCTAATTATTTTCACTTTAAATTAAAGATTTAATTTTATTAAAAATTATTATTATTATTTGCATAAATATTTTATTGTTTTTCGTCGTTTCATCGAGTTCTCTTCGAGATAGAGACCATAAATCTTATATAGCGTCAAAAATTTTTCCGTGACTTCTGCCCCGCGACAAATCCGATAAAACTGACTTTTACGTGGAAAAAACTCGCGATATGCCATGAGTCACGGATGTGTACATGATGTACACACATCCGTGTCCGCTTGCGTGAAATGTCTATCTGGCACATGTCTGTATATACGTAGTGAGCTTGATCAAACTGTGAAAGCCATTAGATCTTGAGAAATGGCGAAAATGGCGGTGAGATAAAATATCAGCGAAAAAAGAAGGATAATCTATGAACGCTATGAATCCAGCCTAACTTGATAACCAGATGCGGGCGAACATAATCCTCCTCGGGGGAATCTCTTAGATTTGCAAATCTCTGCGAAACGCGCTTACGGATTTGTTACAATTGTACAAATTTTCAATGGCGTAACATGAATAAAAGGATCATTGAATCTATTAAACAAGTCAATTGTTACGACAGAAAAATAAATGTTACTCTTTCATTATATAAAGCCATTTTTTTCTACTAAATGTTCAGAAAATGTGTGGTATTTGATATATTTGAGCTTTAAATGTTAAGAATCACTGTATTATTTGCAATAATTTTTATAAAACACAATATTAAAATATTCTTTCTATATATATGATATTTTTTCTCTAAATAAAATAAATTTCTTATATATTTTGTTATATAAATTTTTTGTATAAATAAATTCTTATACAAAACTAACATTACTGATTACGACGAAAAGACTGCTTCATAAAAAAGTACGTAGAAATGCCAACTACTTTTCAAAACTATCCATTTTTCTTTGCTGTGAGTTTCTGGCTACGTGCCTGACCCGAGTGTCTTCAGCATTACAAAGAAGAACAAAGTCGCGTTTATAACATGTAGCAGGACGTGAAACCGTTACACTCAACGTAGTTGTAAATTTATTCCTTACTCACATTTATTAAATTTTGAGGTTTAGATATATTGTTAAATTATATATAAATAAATTTATCTTTCTTTAAAACTACATAAAACTTTACTCACACTGAGAAAAAAATGCTGTTGATTCAATTAAAGTCTATATATTACGGGCTGTCACTACATAAGTGATTAATTCATGTATATTTTTATTGATATAAAGGTATAAATTAATGTTTCAATAATCAAGGCCTTTATGTCAATAAAAATATACATGAATCACTTATGTTAGTGACAGCCTGTAATATAGACTTTAATTGAATTAACAGTATTTTGTTCTCAGTGCATTCGATTAATTTTTATAAATGTACTCTATTTGTCACGAATTATATACAAATTTCGAATCGATATGTTAATTAAATATCTTTTAACGAAATTACGTTAGCCTGAATTTTCATTTTGTTTTAAAACCTTGTGAAATTATTCTGGTTTTTATTCCGCCTAATATGAAGTTAACATTTCGTATTAATTACATATTTGTTAACGATTTGTTAACAAAATTGTTAAGATGAAGATCACGCAGATATTAATACTACAAATATGCAGAACCTTGATAAACCAAAGAGGTCGGTTGTTCGTGTGAACTGCAAGTCATACAGTTGCGTCCCTGAATTTCTAGTAATTATAACAGACTGTCGCATACATCAAACTATAGTGCTCAACCGAAGAGGAAGTGCTCCAGATGACCAAGTTTCGTCCGTTTTCCGAGTGGAACGTTTGTGTTGGAAGTACTTTACTGCCGCAAGAGATAACTGCAAATATCGATAGATATTGAGCGTATGAATAAACGATTTTATATACAAAACGAACGAAAAATATCTGGATTATACTCCAAAGTAATCACTATTGCGATTCGTCTGACAGTGATAGAAGTTCAAAAATTGCAGCTACGGAAAAAATAGGCTACCGGAAATTGCACAGGGATGCGTCAAATTTGCCGAAAAATCGCGATGAAGTATCACCGACGAAGGACAGCAAACCAATCTCATTTTTCGGTTAACTCCGTAAAATTCGCGCACAACGGTACTTCTATAAATATCAACCTCACCGTATTCGGTTTCAGAGATATCGTTTGTCTCGACTTCCACGTCCGCAAGTACGAAAATATTGTGCTGTCTATTTCCTTTCTTGCTTCCTACGAGAATTTATGTGAGAGTCAATATCCGGCGGCTGTGTTATATACACTGAAATATTAACACATAACTGCTATTTACTATGTAATATATAAATACCAAGGGGAGAATAAGGACATATGCATCCTGAATCTGGAGGATAAAATTTCATCAAAGTGTGGGCACAGGGTTAGCAGGCTGATATTGTCGGGCGGGGTGTGGAAGAAGTAGTCATTTCGGCGATGAGATCAGCCTGTCGAACCCTGCGCCGTATTTTATTTGTCCGGATCGTCCAAGTGCCACGACAGACATTTCTTTACTTCGTTTAACAGGGTTGATTAAGATCAGTGACCGGCGATCGACGTATGCTGAGAAATACGCTTCGGGATTCTTTACCATTCATCATAATGAAAAATGATAGATGATATAGTTCGCGGCTGTTATCAAAAAAGAGTTTCATCCAAGTAAAATATATTCCTGACTTCTCATTCATCGTATGATATTCGCTTGTATGTTTTTGACTGTATTTAGATATTAATTAAATAAAATATAAAAATGTATATTCATAAAAATGCTTCTTGTGATCTTCTCTGGATAAATTTTAATTTTATTTTACTATTACTGTAAATAAGTTATCGCTTATATATTTATATTATAAAACAAAAGTTTATATTTCTCTCCCTCTCTCTCTCTCTCTCTCTCTCTCTCTCTCTCTCTGCGTTATAAATTATTTTCTCTTTACTGTGAGTTAATTTTGAAATAAATAATCGACAATAACAAAAATGAACATAATATTATATTTTAATTTTAATTTTTATTCGACTTTTTGTTATAAATCCCATTCATTAGTCCTCCATTTATCGTACAATTTAATAAAAATTCTCGTGCACTTTTACAGAATGTGAATAAGAGCCTCAGAGCCTATTAGACATCGGTGGAACGGCTATTAAGTTACATCTTGCACTGTACTTTTTTTCAAGCTGATTGGACGTATTATCGGAATATTATCCTGCTCGTAGATTTTTCCGGTCTTGAAAGATAAGAGACAATCGAAGAAACTGTTCACTTTCGAGATTATTCACGGTGAACACCTGTTCCCCATTGTCTTCCGTCTTCCGTATAATCCATAATTAGACGCTCGGAGCGACTATCACTTTGATCCACCGTTCAGAAAGTTAAATTACGCTTTACGTTTACGAAGGAACGTTTTAATTTCGACTAAGTTTGCGATTTCTTTTTCTTTTTCTTTCTTTCTCTCTCTCTCTCTCTCTCTATCTCTTTTTCTATTTATCTATCTATCTTTTTCCATTCTAACATTCTATCAGATGAATTTAAATTTCCGGCGACGTGCTGCATCGAAGATTTTCTTGCTTCCGTCGTGCGGTTGTCATTACAGAATTCTTCAATAAATCTACGATGTTCATTCCAAACTCTTTCATATTAAAATGAACGCGCGTTTCGCCACAAGCACATAAGAATTATTTTTACATTTTTACTTAGTGGCGAAATAAATAAAAGCGTAGTAGTTATCAAATTATAAAAAATTCAGTTATTATTTGCAATAAATCTACATTCACTGTAAAATATATTAAAGTTGAAATACATTATTATATACGCATTTGTAGATCTGTTAAATAAATGTATATTATGTTTTGTCTTGCTTATATATCGAAATAATTCTTTTAAATGTATTTTGTTCTTGTCGTTCTACTCACTTTTAATAAAAAAGATGAAATGTAGTTTATACTTGATTTCTGCACTAAAGAGAATTCAAGTCTAAAAGCAAAACGTTAGCATTTACCTTAAAAAAGATGAAATGTAAAAAAGATGAAGTTTGTACTTGATTTTTGCACTAAAAAGAATTCAAATCCAGAAGCAAAACGTTAGCATTTACCTTAACTTAAATTTTAAGTATTTAATCTTAATTTAGTAAATAATACATCTCAATTAGTTGCGAATTATAATATATCTATAGATTATGAACATTTAATTCACACATGCATCAATATTTGCGAAGCTCCTACAAGTATTTTATTTGTATTAGATTTATTCTCGGAGTTCTTTTCTCTACTGATACTATTTTATTTCAATCGAAAAAAAATGGAGCATTTTTCATTGACGAAGTGTGCACAGTTTCTACATTTCAAGCGATTAACATTGTTTTCTCTCAGATGCTTACACATCTGAGTTAGCGCTTCGTGTTTCTCGGTGATTTTCTTCCGCACCAACAAAATCGGCTAAACAGAGGGAAACTCTAGTAGTAGCACACAGCAAATTCGCGTTATCTCAGCGCTATGTGTCTTGAGACGATTCAGCTTTGTTTCACATAAGCGATATCATTTATCTATGTGTCGAATCGTATATATCAACACTCAACTGGATTAAGGTTGATCTACGCTTATAATATTTATGGTTATATTATAAAAAGATTTACGTATTATATATATTTCTTGCATATAATAATACGTATAAAATATATAAGTAAAAATTTAAAAATATGCTCAACTAAATATAAAATAAAAAGTTGTAAATTAGTTATTATTGTACTTTATTATTTTATATCGTGTTATTGTATATGTACAAGTGCTTAATTAATGTATGTATAAGTGCTTAATTAACAAAATAGTTCATTAATATTTCTTATTTTTAATTATTAAAAAGATGCATACTTCATCAGATATAATTCAAGAGAAGTAGCGTTTTTAAAATGAAATACTACCGATTAATTTCTCATGAGTTATAATATCGCCGCATCGATATTATTATTTATATTCGCAATTCATGGTTTTTTCTGAAGTTCCAATCGGTTACTCATCGGAGTTGCTTCCGATACTTTTTAATTACACACGCCGTCGCCAGTTAAGCTCTTAAAATTGATGTAGCGGTAGTTTTAGATGCAAACTAAAAGACCGAGGCAATAATGAAAGTGCGGAACTGCGACAATCGATTTATGCGTCTCGCATTCCCATCGCTATAATTAATTAGTTACAGCCGATTGGTAGCTTTCCAAGTGAGATTAAGGCTCCGGAGTTAATTTATTACTTCGCGTTTTGAATTCGCGTATTCTTTGGTGATTCTCAAGACAATCAATTAATTATTATTAAGCCCCTGACTAGTCACTGAGGCCATATTAGAATTGTGGCGTCATAAACGAATAATGTCATAAACATTGAAGTTTCTTGCATGCTATATCAATACATAAAGAGAATTTGGTTAAAGTAAAATAATAAGATCGTTTTAAAATACTTGTAAAAATGAACAGTAAATAGTCTGCCAATCGTAAAAGGCATGTGAAGTGAAAATGGATTAAAACCTATTTTACGCATATTTACTGACTTTTCAAGAGGAGAGGGGGGGGGGGATAAGAATAGCTTCTGCCCATTTTAAAAATGTTTTTAAAAATGTTTTAAGGCGATCTCTGTTTTATTCAAATTTTTTTATTTACAAATGGTATGTATGAAACATCAACGTGTCATTTCTTACTTATGATGTCACGATTTCAACGTGGCCGTAGCGACTAGTTAGGACTCTTAAAGTAAGCGAACTTATAATACAATAATCTTTTTATGCGATGAAAATAGCAAAACTGCTAAAGAGTGATTTGATAATTTGTAACATACATTTCATATCAACATTCAAAGGTGTATAAAATAACCTTCATTTGCGCTTTTACATCTTGATAATTTCATATGACGTATTGTAATTTTAAGCAACGGTTTTTTATGTGGAACGAATGCTAACAATACTGTATAATAAAAGAAGCACGGAAACGTATTTCGTATATATCATAGAAATCAATAAATTTTGAACGTTCGTTATTCACAATGTTATCTACGAACCGGATGTGGTATATTGGAAACTCGATTTTGATATGCAGTATTAATAAAGATACTCGATATCGGCCGTGCTTGTGAATGCGAAGGTGTGTACAGATACACCCGAATTAAATTTATTCACGGTAACGCGCTGATCGATAAACATACATATTTATATTAAAGCAAGTGAGATTGTTTAATAAAATGTGCGCCTAGCAATCAGTGCACTGCCATGGCAGAACCACAATGCCGGATAAATTCCAATTTACGAACACATATGTATCCGTTAAAACATAAAATATGCATTAAATATTTTCACACAAGTTTTTTCGCATTCTCATATTTCAGCATCGCGACGTCAATACTCAGACACAATAATAATTATTAATCATAATTAATGGCAGCGTGTCCCATCTGATCAATAAACCGTGAATATTATATCTCAAAATTGTAATGAATAACTGTGTTTAATTAAATGCGTGATGTTCCGCTAAATGGAAAACCCATCGATCCATAAGCAAGTGACAAATTATGATCTATGCGTAAAAATATTTAGTTCCTAAAACCGATAAAATAAGAAAGAAAAAATAATTACAATTTAAAAAAAAACTATAATGACGAAAAATTATATTTAGAAATATAAATAGCATAGTATTTTAATTCAAAATCTTTGACATAAAATTAAATTCTAAAAAATTTAAATTTATTTTATTTAATTCGTTGATAAAACAAATAAAATAAACGTTAAAATCATCATTAAAATCACGTTAATGAAATATTATAAATTTTTTTATAATTTTATACGAAATAAATCTCGCTTGATACGATTATGCTTTATAACAAAAAGCGATAATAAAAAGTAATAATCAACAAGTTAAAGTACAAAAAGTTAAAAATCAACGTAAACATCAACAAAATGCTTTGTTGAACTCATTATTTTTGATCAAATTATTATATGCAACCTCAATTTATATAAAAATAACGGACAGAAATAGCGTTTTATTATAGGTACACAATATGAAGATTAGAGTGGCTTAAAAAGAATTTATAAATATTATGCATAAGAGAGCATTTTTGATATTAGTAGATTAAAGGTAATACACATTATTTTTCCTCAATTGTGTTTTTAATTAAAGATTATGCATGACTCTATTCATTATCCGCCGTTCAGTCAAAGATTATAATTATTTCATTGATATTCCTAATTATAAACCATATTTCACTATGGTATTTACGGTGCTTATAGAGGAATATTTCTCTTTTTCCTGATTGCAACGAACGATGCGACGATTGTACGGACGATTCAATCAGAAGCTTTATTCTTACAAATCGTTATAGAGGCACAGAGTCCCTCCACATTCAATTGGTAGCTGAATTCTCGTGGGTATCGACAATTTCTACATCACGTTTTCGACTACCGTCCAGATTCGTTCTCCTTTTCTGTATTTTACGGTTTTCTGGCCTTAGTAACGTCATGTCACTGACTTGGCAGCGTCGCGACGCTGAGCCGCCTCTCGTAAAACCTTGAACTTCCTCGTCATCAGAGGCGATGAGAAAATCGCTCCAACGGGGAACATAAAAAATTCCGCTCGGTTTGTCGCGTAGACGCGAATGACAATAATGCAATATATATAAACGGCTACATTTCCTTTATATTTTCGAAGTTTGGAAAATTATCAAGCGATTTACGAAGTGAAAATATTGAGAAAGAATACTATTATTCTCTAAATAAAAGAAATTCTTTAATAAATTAAATATTATTGAGATATAACCTGAACAAATTTTTATTACTAAAAATAAGATATTTATTTGTCACAAAATTTCAATATTAAATTTATTATAGCAATAAAGTAAAAAAATAAAAAAAACTTTAATGTTCACTTGCATATAGTTGTAAAAATTTTAAAAGCAACGATTTTATAACAAACTTATTTGATTGTCAAAAATAATTAACAAAATTTTAATGGTACATTTTGAAGAGTTATTGGCATCAATATAGAATTTATAGATTGATGTTTTTCTATTGTTTGCGACATACAAATGACGATCGAATGAGTCTATATTCTGGAATACTAGTAAAGAGACATGAGGCAGACAGCGATCCACATGTCACTGAATATTTCAAAACGCGTAACATGAACATATGCGTGCAGTAGTGCAAAAAATAAAAATCAAATGTTTCACGTACCTACGTTACACAATTTTATGTATCACTCACGCTGAATTTTATAAAAGTGCAATTCATTTAAATATATATACATACACACACACACACATATATACACACATACACACATATATACATATATATATATATTTGTGGAACATACCAATCTACAAATTAATTGAATTAATATTGCAGAAAAACTTAAATCTTGGAAAATTATAAAGTAATATATTTTGTTGTATTATAAATGTGCTGTAATTTAGAAAGGGCTTATGCAAATTGATAACGTAAATATTAAGTATTCCAGATCATTACACTGTAATTCTTACAGATTACGCAAACGGAAAATTTGTATTTTATATTTAATGCACTTCGTTTATATGTATAAAATATATTTAAAAAAAAAATTTTATATGCAATTTAATTTTTTTTCTTCTTATATATATATGCATTTTTTTATTTCCTTTCTTCTTATATACTGACTAAAAAAATTATTATAAATGTTCTAACTAAATTCTACTAGATTTGTATCTATAATAAAAAACAATTTATTTTTCTACAATCTACATCACATAATAGTTACAATATTCTTAACGTGTTTGTATTATAAGCAAACTTTCCAATTCGATGGAATGCATGATATTGACAGTATAAGATGAACTGTCATGTTATATTTTCATTTCTTGTTAGTATCGTTGGCTTGTCAACGTAATATAAAATTGGCATCAGAGTGACACGTCGTTATGTTGCTTGTTATCCCTGACTTAAGTCTGCGACCTATAGAAAAGCTTTCCGGAGGCATTATTTTTATGTAAGCAAAAGCAACAAAAGCAAGTTTTAAAATTGTTTTAAAATAATAAATAATTTCAATCTTACATAAAACTAATTTCATATTGTATTAAACTTTAACATTCATACAAAGTAAATAATTTAATTAAAATTAGATTCTTTCTTAAAAAACATTAAATTTTCGAAAATTTTAAAGAAATAAAAATTATACGAAATATAACTCTCCTCTTTTTAAAAATTGAGAGGGCAATACTTCGAATAAGTGATTTTGTGAATATAGATATGTTTAGAAAGAAAAAGTAACTCCACGTGCGACACTATCGACACAAGTCATACTTTCATATTTCTTTCATTAATTACTCATTTCACTTTCATGGTTGTCATAGTTTTCGTTCTAATTATTTAAATCATTTCTTACATTGATCAAATGTACTTATCGTATACATAATCGTCAAGAAATTTTGTTCTGAAAGAAAATAAAGTATTTCTCACGATTTAAGGAAAATTATTATCTTCAAAATATCTAGGTAACTAATGAAGATAATATAAAATGTAAATCATCTCCAAATTTCGCACCTTTTATTAATTCTTATAGTCTAATTAATGATTACGTAATCGAATAGTATTAATAGAAATTACATAATTATAACTTTAAAATATAAATTTTTATATACATATAAGATTAATTAAATTAATACAGTTTCATAAATATATCAAAAAAACGCTCTTCTTTATTTTCCAAAACAAACGTTAAGCATTTATAATACTAATAAAGCGTAAACAAATAAAGTTTAATTATTAACAATTATGTTATGAAATTAAATCTTGCTTTCAAGTAGACACTTTGACAGTTTTGGTCGTCTAGTGGAAAATGAAGTGTTTGAAGGAGGAAAAAGTAAACTCTGAAAGCAACCTGAGGTAATCTCAAACCCAATAAAAGGTCCTTCTAAGTTGGCAGTAACACCTTTCAGGAAGTAAAGTAAAAAAAAAGGATCGTGTTTCTCTCACACCAAACACATTTTTCTGCTTCATTTTTTATTTTGTCTCAATAAAAGAAACTCCATATTGTCATTGTATCAAAAACAATTATCTCATACTTCCAGTTTCCGAGATAGCGCTTGAGAGATCATAGTACTTCTCATTATAATTAAAGGTACACAAACTAATGAGAACAATTTGATTATAATATTTGATTATAAATAATATTTCATAAGGTGCCGTTAGTTTAGAGATAATTATTAATACTTAAAATAAATATTTATTAAAAATAAATTATTCTCTTGAAATAAATCTGTCTCGTCTAAATCGTACTACAAGATAAAAAGACTCTTCGATTGTTCTCAAGACATTATAATTGTAGATAAAATTCGTTTGCATTTACGACGTTATTTCCGTTGTACGACGATAAATATTCACTCCTATTATGCAACCTACGCTGCATATATCCCTCCGTTTTACCTACATACATACATGCATATATTCCTCAGCTTTAACACATTTTTATTCGAATGACAATTTTTTTTGCATTCTAGACAGCCATTGTAAAAAAAAAAAAACAATTCTGTTGGAAATTGCACTAATAGAAAGAGAATAATAATTTTCTTTATTTCGCTAAAACTCAATTTAATTTCTTTTTATTTCATTTTCATCCCGCGAAAAGTTTTGTACTTAAAAACCGAGATCGGCCGCGAGATCTTAAAGCGCGCGATCAGTCTTCGCGTGGGAACGAAACGAGTGCATTCTTCTTTGCCGGCTTAAGGATAAAAGAATCTCAACTCCCGACTATGTAATCGTCAGCAGAGATAGTGAAATTCGTAGACCGTGAACGCATTTAAGAGTCCACCTTCTTTCCTATACTATCTCCGTTATAAATCCACCAAACGCGACCAAGTGTTTTCTGGGTTATTTCGCTTGTTTTTTGCACTCGTGGTGCTTTTTTCAGCGTTTGCATACGATTGCAACTTAACAGGAAGCTGCTTTTAATGACAGACCTATTGTGTATGTTTTAAAATCTCTAATTGTAAAAACAAACAAAAATTATTACATTAGACCTAGATATTTTTAATAATTTATAATTTACAAATTATAAAACATGTTTTGATTTTATATCGATATTATAAAGTATTGTAATTTAAAATAAGTATCTAAAAGAATATAAAATATGCTAAGATTTCAAGACTCAAGAGAAAAATTTTTTTTTCATGTAATCGTCAAAAACAGTAAAATTAAAAGTACCGCGAGATATTTTAATCCATTAAGCCTCATTCGAGTATCTGAACAGATAATCAAAATCATTTAGAGTTATTAAAATATATTAAAGTCGAAGTCAAAACTAATTAGCTTAAATTTATATTTTTTAAATTAAAAGATATAAATAAAAGACAAGCTTTAGCTCTCACTATTCTTATCTTTATCTGCATTAAATATGACAAGTCTCATTTTTAGTCTCACATATTCCTCTTATTATTTTTTAATTAGATTGTAATTTGCTTCTACGTCCTCTCAAATGTTCATTACATTATCAAAATGCGTGTATGTAAATGTACGTGGTCCATAATATGTAATGTATATGTATGTGATGCCCATAGCGTATTGAGCTCGGATCCATGCGTTCGCTAAACTCAAATGACTATGAGGGGATCAGTCATTCCATTCCCTGCGGGAATTAAATTTACACCCTCGCTATTAGCTCTCCCATTCTATTGGTCAAAGGTCATGTTTCAAAGAAAAGATTAATGAATCAATAGTTACAACGAGATTCAGCGATATTATCGATAGAAAGAGTAAACATACGTCATCCGCGTTTCCGTTGTATTTCGATTCATATAATGCAAATTTGCATCAGCCACAAACGACAAACAAAATGAGCAAACAACGAATAAATACTTCAAATTATTATTCGTATGATCTAAACTGGTTGAAAAATAATCCTATTTCAGTTTGGTAAAATAATTGAGTTAAGATAAATAATCAAGTTAAGAAAATAGAAAATAAGTATTAATAATTAATGAACAGAAGCATTTTATCATAAACAATATATGTAATTCTTGTTTGCATACTCTCTCTCTCTCTCTCTCTCTCTCTCTCTCTCTCTCTCTCTCTCTCTCTTATTTTCTTTTTACTTGTAATTTTTATATTCTTAGAGGATTGTCCTAAAATATTAGTAAATATTTTTTTTCCATGTATCTATCTCTTTCTCTCAATATCATAAAATTGTGATAATTTCTCCCTAAAATCACAAAACCGGTAAAATAAATACATCTAAATAATTGCGGAAGAATCCAATACGCATTTATTGAATAAAAAAAGAAAGAGTTATTCACTATGTAAAGTTCGCGACCCACTTTCAGAAAGCTCTAGTGGGAAGACAAAATTTTGCATACAAATAGGAACCTTTGAGAAGTAGCTACATTCCGAGTAGATTTATAACAGCCCAATAACAGAGAAAGTGGACACTCAAAAAAATTTCAAGAAGTTTGTTCTCATTAAATGTGTGTTTATTCCTCAAAAAGAGTTGTGTACGTTTTCACACCAAATATTTGGTGAAAGTGAAATTTCGATGTTATTTAAAAAATTTAAGATATTTTGAAATAATAGTTTAATCGGTATTTGATAGGCGTAAAATTAATGTAAAACGGATAAAAAGGCGAACATGTAATATACCCCTGAAATTCTATTCTTATATTTCTAATATCGATTTATTGAAAATTAATTCTTCTCATTCCTCAGAATGACTCGTAAATTAAAGAATACGAAGATAACAAATATAAAAGAAAGATAATCATCGACAATGAGTCATAACATAATGTTATGTTTTAAAAATATAGCATGGCATATTCATCGTTCGATATCGCAGTCATTTTACCTTATTTTGCGCGTTTTCGTCAGAAGCAAGAACGCTATTCGTTCAAACAGTTATCGTTGTTAGAGATAGGTTTCATAATTTATATTTTATCTCCGTTATCCGACGTATGCTCTTTCCGTACGGCATGAACCCTCGTCGATTCATAAAATTGTTTTATCGCACCCATGGGTAGTATGTGGAACGGTAAGTATTGTGTATGCACATAAATAAATACATAGTACAGAATACTATATAGATGAAGGAGAACATTATCTCACTTCAATGTACCGACAAGTATCTGATAGAAATGCACAATGTTACGTATTACGCCGCTGCGTAAAATTGTACACTCGATTAAACTTGTGCATAACAACTGTATCTAAACAAATAACCCGCGAAAAATGGCTTTGTAAAATGGAATACTAACAATAGTTTTACAATATTTTCAGTGCACAATCGATTGAATGCTCGTCCGATCGAACATTACAAACGCATTGCATCGTGAATGGCATAGTAGAATGAGTTAACAGCATTCGTCGTACACTCCGATACTTTCAATAATTACATGAATTTATTATCTACGAAACGTTAACTAAAATAAAATAATACGATGTAAGTGTATATCCTAAGAAAAATGCACGTGGCGCAGCCACGCGAGATAAATGACATTGGATAAATTGTGAAAAGAGTGAGAAGAAATGCAGAAACGAATGGAGTTAACTTAAGCCATGAATATCCGTCGTGAAGTTTAGTAACAACGAGAATTTTATGAAAAAGAATATTCAAAGAATTTTTGCGATGTAACCGTAAAAAAAGGACCTTTCTTGCAGCGCAGTTGGCGAAACAGATTCTATTATCAACAGCGAATTTCAGAAAGATACCACGCGCGATATTTGTGCATTGATTTAAGGATTTATAGATCGATAAATCCTTCCGGTGACACGGATAAAATGCAAGATGCACAAGTTGTGTAGAGAGAAAATGGAACGCAATCGGAGGTAGAGAAATTGGGAACCTAAATAATCGCAGAAGGAAATCATAAATCATTTCTTAGACATTATAAAACCATTGCGTCACGCAAGAGGTGCGAGGGAAAAATGTTTACTTATCTATCTCAATCACGTGTATTTTACAAAAGTGTTGCGAAATTATATTAACTTTATCATGACTTGTTACTAAACGATAATGTAGCACTTCATCGTCGTTTATTACAATAAAAATGTCTGAAACATGTGATGGAATATATCTTCAAAAAGTATTTTAAGATATAATACTTTTTTTCCTTTACATCGCGTAGTTTCCGAAGCTATCAGAAATATACATATATTAACGCTAAAATTGCCATAATAAAATAATCGACATAATAAAATTATAATAATTAAAAATTTAATATATTTAATAATTTAATAAATTTAATAATTAAATTTAATAAATTTAATAATTTCCTATCCTTGTTTTTTATTAATATGTACAAAATTATTTTGACATTATTTGTATCGTTACAATTATTTGTTTTATATTTTTAATATTCTGAATCTATCTAATACAAAATAAATTAAAGTGATTAGCAGAGCATCTAAAATGGGATTATCAGTGGCTCTAATGTTAATATACAGTTGTAAACAGGTGTAATCTTCGCAACAAGTGATTACAATAATCATTTAACGGATGAAACCAACGCATCATATTAAATAATTACATTGTTTAATTAATGAACACGTCCGCATATCTTTCGTTTAAACATATCTTCCATTGAATTTCGAAATCGACATTGCCCCGATTGGAATTCAATAAATTACCAGTATGGAACATGCGTGCAGTAATACATTCTAAAATTTCATGAAATTAATGGAATTGCAGTTGACCACTTAATACATTTACGAAATGTAATTTTATATATATATATATATATATATATAATTGATTTTGATTTCTCATTGACTCTTTGTATTTATTCTAAATTTAAAAATCCAAATGGCAACTGCAAATTACTCAATATATATATGTAGATACGTAGTGTGCCAACAGTTGACAGAGCTTTCACAACTTGTGGATTCGTTCCAAGAGTAAATGCAGAAGTAAAGTTATAGCGTTGTCTTCTCTGCACGAACTTGTTTGGGCCAAGCTTGCACGTCACGAATAACACAATCAAGACAAATGACACATACGAATTGTTTCAGATTTAAAACTGCTAAAGTTTTCGTCGCTCTTGAGTGAATTCCTGGTCGACGGGACAGAACACGACGTTATGTCGGACCGTCATCAGCGTCTCACGGAGGTGCTGAATAATCGACCGAGATAACAAAGAAATCTTCTCTCTTTTTCGTACACAAAGGAGAAGAAAGAAAGCCTACAGTACTGTATTCGGCTAGAAAGAGAAAGAAGAGAGGAGAGAGTATCTCCGTTCTTGGCTGACGGCGGAAATGAAAGAGCCGTAAAGAGAACCGTAAAAAGAATAGCCATGTAAAAAGTGGCTCTGACGATGTTAGTTGCCCTCGCAACCCTCACGTCTTTTCTCGGCTCGTCGTTAGAGCGGAAGTTATTTACTCGGCTTGGCATAGGTTTCGCTTGCGGTGAAGCTACAAGCTCCATGGCTCCGATTAATTAGCAGCAAAAGTTTAATCGTTTCTCTTGATAGGAACCGATTTGACTGTACTGCCAATCGATCGACTCGCCGCCGAGGGCCTTGCTTTGAATTTCCACGTGGCGTACGCCAATCGAACAAAGTCAAACGGACGATAGAAACTAGGAATTTTTTTCACTGCACACAGAGTATTCTAAAGGAATGTAATTACGAACTTTCATGCGTTAATGTGGATGGTAGCTGGTGCAGATGGTGCGCGCTTTTCTTACGAGTCATCTATTATATTCCACTAATTGAACATAAATATTTTATGAAACTATAAATTTGTGTGATCGAAACACGGAATAAAATTGAAAATGAGCGGTTATTATACTTCGGAAATATATTTAATGAAATATCTAGTCCGTGCAAATTATTTATTTCTATTGGAATAAATATTATAAATCGAAATTATTTTAAATGTCTTTTTTCTTTGCATCTTTTAATATATAATATAAATCAGTACAATTTTATCTAAAAAATTTTATCTAAATAGACAGATAGATAGAGAAAGAAAAGAAAGAGAGAATCTCTAAATATGAACAGGTAATAATAAAAAATGAAGATATGTCGTAAGATTGCTCATTTTCTCATAATTACATTTTTATGATCTTCTATAGAGAAAATAAAGTAATAAGAAATCGTATCAAAGTTGCAAGTTCAGATCTCGATAAAGAGAAGAAAGAAATAGAAAGGAATGTGAAAATGAAGATAACGATTAGTTTAATGGTTAGTTAAATGGATCTTTTATGTAAGTCATTAAATCGCGACAAAGATCTGAAAAAATTGTCGCTCTCATCATCCAAATAGCTATATAGACAAATGGTGAATAGATTTTCATAAAATCGAATAGATACCTCCGCATATAAATACGTCATGTAAGAACACCGTTAATTTGATAAATTTCTGATTAATATGATACCCCATATAGGAATCGTGCACAGAATTATTACCAAAAGTCAATCTCGAATGCTTAATTTGCAAAAGACAATCTCGAATGCTTAATTGTTTTTCCAAGATTTAAAAATCAATGAGCGTTTTCGTTACATAGAAATTATTGTAATTTTATCAAAAACATTTGATCAAAGAAACTATTACTAAAATTGAATCGTAGATCTAAAATATTTCGTATACATCCATTATAGCGTGGCAGCATTGTAAATTACTGGAATCAACTTAGGCATAGCACAATGCACAGATCGATCCTAACGATGTTTATGGACTTAATAATGAGGCCGGAGGCAAGTGGTTATACTCTCCTTATTACGTGTACGACTATTTATTAATACATCTCAATAAGCAACTGTCATAAAAAACTGTAGGTATATAAAACATATTATTCCATAAAAAATATTTTATTATAAAATAACAGAAGCAAAATTTTATTAAATGTAACTAAAAAAATAAAGCTATTAATGTGTGTAAACTGTATATGAAATATCAGGAATTCTGAATTGTATTCTCATTTTATTTCTCATATTACTGTCGCGTCATATTCTTTCGTTCGATACAAAAAAGCATTGCGGTGTCAGCGATCTATTAATACGCGAATGTGTGATGTGAAAATAATGCGATGTAACTTACTAGGAAGATATCCGTTTCCACTGCGTTTCGCACCGTCTCTAGTGACACGAAAAGTTTAGAATTACAACTCGCGCAAGTTTCGCAACGCATGAAAGGCTCTCTAGTGCCTGCGAGCTAGTGCTTGTACTTGCGCAGGAAGTCCAAATCCGGTTTATGGCTCGAGGGAACTATGCTAACGTAGATAATAACAAGTTATTTTGGTCAACTAAAATCTGTGCTTCCTTGTCATGTATAATAAAACAGAAAAATTATCTATCTGCATTTTACTTTGAGCATGAGTTAAGTCTTTCGCAAATTAGAATTATAAGAAAAAAATTCCCATAAAAATCTATTTGTAATTCTCCTTAAATATATACATATCTTCACATAAATATTATTATCTATATTTCAGTTCTTGTTACTTCAAGATATTCAAATATTATGTTAGTTATTATCAACTGTTAAGTATTGAAATATGAAAGATTAATTAATTATTAAAGATTAATTATTATAAATATTTATTTTTGTGATACATTTTCGAATGTATTTAATGTAACTTATATACTTTTCTATTCTCACAGACTATATTCTCCCGTGATATAGATTTACTAATTTACATAAACATGTACAGGCACTGATAAGCAATAAATCACGCCTGCTTGATGAATAGTAATGAATGACCTGCGTCCAAAACGCGGATAATTACTGCAAATTGAAGGACAGTCGAAGGCTAACCAATGCGCTAGATTTCGAGGGGAAACTTCGAGGAGAGATAACACAAATCGGATCACGGAAATCCTTGTCTTGCGGACAGTGATTTCGAATTAACGCCCCAATTCTGCAGAAAATTATTGCCAATCGATGACCGGAACGATTCCGCACCGCGGCAATTCGTCTAAATCCCATGAGATGCTTGAGATATATTGAGAGATAAGGATAGAGAGAAAGAGAGAAGAGGCAGAGACAGAGTAATACTACCGTTATGCATTTTACATTAAATACAGCTAATGGATTTCACTTGCTTAATATCAAAATCGCTTTTGATAATCGCACGATAAATATAAAATAAAAATCAAACATTCACAATTAGTGTTAAGTGTATAATTAATGTACTAATTACAGAACGTTACAAATAACTTTTCTACAAGTGCTTGAAATAAATTTAACTTTCTATGTATGTTTTCATATAAAAAATTTGAATTTATGTTTTTATCATAAAATTTGAATTTATGTTTTTATCATAAATTCAAATTTACATAAAAATTTTTATAGGCTTCCTACTAAAATTCGTTAAATGATAAATTAGATTCGTGTATTTGAAAGAAACAAAATTTTTAGATAGCATTCTCTCTTTAAAAATTATTTCTAGAAATAATATTTTTCAAGAAATTTTTCTATCTTGGTATCAAAAATAATACAACAAACAGATATTTTTACGAAATACGAATCAACAGTGAGAGGGAAACGAGGAAGAAAAGGGAAGGTAGTCGAGACAATCTGAGAGAATTAATATTCCATGTGCGGCAAGGGTTCTTCAGTGCGTAGTATGAACTGTATGAACCACCGCTTTCCGATTGCACTTGCCTTACCTAAATCAATCACGATTAATCCCGATGGTGATACCGTCGGGTCATTGGACCTGTCCTAAAGATGGCCGCAACGTTAATCCCACCCGCTTGCCTCGCTCTTCTCCGGCTTCCTGCTGCTCTCGATGCCCTCGTGCCCCGTTACCGGTGATTTCGCGGCAGGAAATTTCCTCGAGTTAGAACATTGAGTCTCTGAACCGATATTTCATTTGCATAGCTTGTACAGACTGATATTAGCCCATTATGAGATTCAGGTTCACGGTTGCGCTAATCCTCTGATAGTCCAGCGAAGTTTGCCGGCCGTGTTAAACAGTCGTGATGAAGCTTGGCTCGGGAACGAGACTTCGCATGGGTAAACGCTTATTATTTCAGAAATTCTGCCACAAGTGGACCATTACTTGAGAGGTTTATTGTATTCCTCCGAGTATATCCCTAATAACATGCATATTAGTCCCATTACTTCCAATATTTCTATTCTTGGATATATTCTCTATGGATATAATTAACGATAATTGATGTTGTACATTGCAAAGTTAAAGACAAAGGTTGTGCTATTTTAATTTATCTATATTATTTATGTCTTATTTTAGAGATTAAAATATTTATCGGCAAAAACTGTCTTATAACCGATCCGTAAAAATAAACTGTAATGTAAACTGTAATGTGTTAACTAAAAAATTATAGCTGTAATTTTATTTCGCCGAGTAATAGAATATAAGTTAATTTCACCAGTTAATTTCACTAATAAATAATACGATGCGATAATATAAAAAGATTATCTCTGATATTAAAATAGTATTGTAAAAATACATTTTATATATGTATAACAATAGATATACTCAAGAACAATATATAAAAGTAATTTGCTGCGTAATATCTATAGAAGCAAGTTGGATTTAATTACAATTCACAGAATAATGTACAAACAATGTAAAAGCATATTGTCGTAAGAAAGGATCTGTGATACAATTTATCCCGTAATTAAAACAAGGAACCTTTTCCAACTTCATACAACATCCATGACGGATATTAAATTACAGTACTTCGTGTATAAAATTGTCCTGAGACAGTGATATCACAGTATCACTCGTTATGGTCAAAGCTGGTTATCAAGCTTTCAGTAGAATACGAAAAGATATATGCCTCATAACTTCATAAACAATTCGTTTATCGAAATAAAAAAATGTTCGGTTTTATCGGACTTTCTGTCGCGAACATTTAACTCGCGGGGATTTATACCAAAGCCATGATATAATTACGCGAAGCGCATGCTCAAGGAATTAGTATTTTCCTCTGGTGTACAATCCTCGAGTTCGATGTAAAGGTAGGTCAACCGTGAATATATTGTACATCGACTGATTTAAGTTGGTCCGTGAATTAGAACATGGATTAATGGTACATCTCTTGAGGTTCTTGTTTCTCCCTCTGCTCCGGTTATCTCTCAACTCGTTAATTAACTGATAGGGTATGCTTTGTAAAATGATTAGTTGATTAGTTGATAGTCGGAGCAAATATATAATACTGCAGTTATAACTCGTTAAGCTCGTTGTCGAGTAACACACGATGTTATCTTCCATTTATTATTAGCTACAATGTATACGTTCTCGTAAATGTCACACTATGTGAATAGTTTTGAGAAATTATATGCACGTTACATTAAAGTTACTCATTGGATGTCCTTAGCTTTTTTATTTATCTTCCCGTACTTTAATAAAGTTTCAAAACAATAGAACAGATATGAATATTAATTATCTTACAAATTCATAATTAATTAATAACCTTTTGTCGGTTGATGACTCCATTCAAGGGATCACATCCTTTTATTTGATAAACTGCTCGCTCGATTTTCAATCGCAAAACTTGGTCTATAAGAAAATTTAATAATGTCTACGCGCTCTTTCATTATTTATTTATATATTGTATGTACAAATCACGGTTTTAGGACATTTTAGTAATTTAATAATATTTTATTCGAATTAAAAATCAAAAATTGAAAAGTCAAATTATTTTTAATCGTATTTAATCATATTTTCTCTCAAAGAAGAATGTTACTTGTTTAGCATCTTTTTACGATTCCGATAATCTATCATGTATATTTTTTTATCGACTCTCATTATAGAAATATTTGCATATTTCGATGCAACACGTTAGAAGCGCTCAAGAAGGCGCGAGAGTGTTGATTGCTAGAGTAGGGTGGTTCATGTAATCGTCGTACTCCCTGAGGACAGTAACTCAGGGAATGACCGAGGCAGGGCCACGCGCGGCGCGGTGGTGAGCTTCATCCGGAACTTCGAAATTGTCTCCAATCTTTCCCAATTGTCTCCTCTTTCGGTTCGCAAGCAGCGCCATAGTCTTCACGGACCTGGTCCGACAAATCCTGCAATTTCCCGGATGGTTGACGTGACTTTTTAACTCCACTAGTTCACCCTTGCACCTCCATCTTGAGTTCTCGACGTTCTTCTTCATGCTCGAACTTCGTCCGCTTGGACCTCGCACGCTCTCGAATGCACGACACGTTTCAAGCTTGTTCAGGAACAGAGTTTCGTAACGTCGATGACTTCTGTTGTTTCTTCATTCGATTGCGGAGAGGTGAATGCGCTTATCAAATCTTATCCTTTGTTCGCGTGTACATCGGCACTACAGGCGAATAATACACGACGATATACAAGGAATGAACGTATAATACCGAGGAAAAAGAAGGAGGAGGAGGACATGGAGGAGACGAAAACTGTCAGCGTCGCGTAAATCACGATTCTCATTAGCGCGGTTTGAGCCGCTCGCCGTTCTCTCGAAGATTTAGTATTCGCGGCGCCATAATCTCCGGTAATGTATCCTCACGGGCGAAGCTACCGCTGCCGCTTCTTGGTATACAATGCCCGAGTGTACTCAGGATTCGAGTTATCGCGATGCTGATTACTTATACTCTAAAACACAGGAATGCGGACGAATGGCGAGCACAAACACAAGTGTGGGACTCGAGAGACGCGATGAGGTATATATAAATGGTTTAATAGCAGCGATAATAGGAAAATTAATCCTATTTACATCCTTAGAATGGGCACAGCGAACTACGCGTGTAAGTGAAGCTAACAATCGGGAGGTGAATTTCAAAATTATCTGAACGCACTAGAGGATTACGAACCAACAGTATAACAGATTGCAGTAATCTGTTTTGATGTAAATGTCGGACTATTAAAAGTTATAATGTTCTCGTTTGTTACATGCACTCACAGTGCATACTGCAGCAGGGAAAGTTTTGGGAAATCCTTCTTTGGTCCGTATTTTGTTGAGACGCCGCTCGTATTTCATGCGAAGGGCCCGAGGTCTCGTATTCTTGGTCACTGATATAACACCACAATTGTTCGCCACAATATAGCGAATACAAGTATATGCGCGGCTTGCATCCGACAGAGCTCGGCCGCATTTATTACTTAAGTCAACCGTAGATGCATCCTACCTCGACCGTGATGGAAAGCCGTATAAACCGGCATAAAATCAATACATAAATTTTAAAAAATTCGTGTTGAAGTTTTCATCGTGATATTTAACATAAAAATTACGTCAATCAAATAAGTAAGAGAAAGGCCAATACGATCAAAGCTAGAGCATGGCGTTTTTATATACACATTCTAAATATATCTTTCAATTATATAAATTATCCTTACTGTAGTGGTGTGTCAAACTTTAAATATAATTTTAAACTGAAATAATATCATAAAATTAATTTCATAACGATATTAGTAAAGAACTTCGTAAGACATTCGTAAAGAACTTATTGAGAAAAAATATTATCTTAGCCAGGATATTTTTCGCAATAAGTTCTTTACAGTCTGTCTTAAGATATAGCATTATTATCAAATCAATAATCAATTTAATTACGATTATTATTTCAGCTTCAATTTATGATGGCGTTTCAAGCTACAAACGCCACTATTTATATCCGAAATATTTAGAATTTACATTTAAAAATATTATTAGGCTAAATCTGATCTCAATCATATTGGCTCTTTTTTTATTTAATTTGATTTATTCATATAGTGGTCCAAATTAATTTATTATTAATTATGTGCTCTGTTTTGTAATTCACGTTACATGAAATAATTTAGGATTTTTACGTTTAATACTAAATTCGTCCTGGAGAACGTTAAATACCTATCTATCTGAATTTGCGAGGAAAGTTCTTTAATCAAAAGACAACTATCGACATCCATCTC
Organism: Acromyrmex echinatior; assembly: GCF_000204515.1. The sequence continues at coordinate 587,705 of NW_011627352.1, read as the reverse complement.
GGAACTTTATATTACGCCGCAGTCGTTTTCGGCGCCTCGAGACTCGACACTCACGTAAACATATCGTCTCGGAACGATTCGATTTTCCGAGTGCGGAGTTGGACGACCCCACGAGCGCGTATTACGAGAAAGTAACTTCCCGACCAAAGTTGCCAGTTGCGCAACGCATGAGATCAAGTTTCCGCGAAACTGTGGACTATCCGCATAGTTTTGAGGGATTTACAGTGTGTGTAATTTGATCAATTAATACCCGTCTAAGTGAAATGTGTAAAATAAATTTGATATTTTAAAATAAATTTGATATTTTCCTGGCGCGATATTCCAACAACGTTTATAAATGTTAAAATAATTTTGTGGAAGTACTGCTCGGTTTGTCACGGATTTATGTATACTTCGAATCATTAGTTTAATAAATACACGATGTCAATATTAAGGAGAAATAAAAGTATGTCCAGATTATCAAACCAAATCTTAAACGGAGAGAATTATCTTTTAAATCTTTTTCACCCTGAAAACATAGTAATTGTAAATAATACAATATTTTAAAGATTTTTACTATGCACTTCAGTAAAATTAGTCAAACTTATTTTATATTTTATTGTAGTTTTATTAATGAATGAGAAAAATTTACATAAAATTCTTTGAAATACAATGTTGTTCCAGAACTACCATATTTTTAGAGTAAACGTTAAGAAAAAATTCTCTCCGTACACGAACATTTCAGTAAGCATGTGATCACAGCTCGGCAATAAAATGTTTACTAAAATGTTCAATAAAACGTTCACCGAAATGCTTGTGACTCAATTTCGGCTTAGTGTTCGATCTAAACGTATCTTAAGAATTTGCAATAATAAATAATGAGAAATCTATTGTTTCTATTATTATAATATAAATATGTAATAAAAGTATAAGAAATAATTATAACACACTCTTTTAACTTTTAAGTAAGTAGGTAATTTAATAATACACGATATAGGTTAGTAAGAGAGTTCAGAACACTCCAAAAATATTTAATTCCTTAATTAAATTTTTTACTAGCATATTATGTTACGTTAAGTTTACATTAGTTATACTGTGAGATAGAGGTATGTAAAAATAAAGAACTTAATGGAAGTTTCTGAGCAATATTTTTTATTTTCCAGAACAAAGTTTTAAGGAAAACTACCTGGGGTGCTGTGGCTATCTTACCCTACTTAAAAGCTAAAAGTTAAAGCATTAAATTAGCGTATGTGCAATGTACATGTGTAAGTTTTAAATTGTGCGGTTAAATTTTCGTGCATCATCAAAAACGACTAATGAACGTCTCAGATTACTCCATTGCGCAGTAGTTATAAGAAGCAGAGCTTTAGGAACACAGTAGCCCAAATAATATATTGTCTTTACCTCAAATAGCACGTAAGAACGCTTAACGAGAAGAGTAATGAACGTACAACATTCCTATTTGCGCCGAAACGCGCTTAGAAAGCGACCGTAATGGACGAAAAAGAGGAATGCAATTTTTCTGACGTAACGAGCAACGCCAAAAAAACTTATGCTTGTAGAAGCACACATCGGCAGGTGTGACAAGAACTCTCGAAACGGAACTAGTGCCCGCATTGGCTGCCGCAATACATCACGACGGTAATAATTATAGTACAGCAAGAACTAGAACGACCGGACATCTATGGTCACCTACGATCATTTTAACCTACGGTGGAGTTGGAAAATATGGCGTTAACGTTGTAATACTCTGAGTAAAGTTTAAATTTTTCTAATTGAGAGAGGACCAACGGACATATTTAAACATCTGTAAATGTAGAAATTTGTAAAAATGTTCATATATTTTTTATACATTTTATGTGCTCTCTGTATTATACATCCGTACAAAGCTAAATATTGTAATGCATTATGTAATCGTAATGTTCCACATGTTTATTTTAAAAATTATCAAAAGGAGAGAGAGAGAGAGAGAGAGAGAGAGAGAGAGAGAGAGAATGTCAGAATTTGCAGATGTCAGATTATATTATTCTTATTTTACATTCGCCTGTGCCAGCGTTTTGTACTGAAACGATATAACCACACTGAGAGAAATGATTTTGTTATAGGAACAAATCAAGGGAAAGCAAATGTGATATTTGTTTCCCTTGATTCGTTCCTAAAAAAACGATCGATTTGTTACGATTGTAAATTAATTCGTCTGTGTAACAAATAATCAATAACTAGTAAATAAAAGGCTTTTATATATATAAAAGTCGTAGATGGTTGCAAGATCTCAAATCATAAGAAATTGACCAATTCTAGTCAAGTATTTAAATATATTAGATTATATTAGACTGTGTTTGGTCGGTTTCCTACGACTTCACGATCATCTACGAATTCTATGTAAATGAGTCTAAAGTTTATCCACAAGATAGGTTAGATTCTATATAGTTTGTTTCTGTTACTAATAATATTGGTTGGTATAGCAGACTAGCAATAACCACCCACAACAACAAAATTTGTTGTCATATATTTACCGATTACCGGTTAAAGGTACTGATGGCTTGTTAAATTAACAAAATCCTTTCTCTTAGTGCATAGACGTAATAAGAATAGATTGCGTATTCCTATAAAATTATCAGTTTAGAAAAAGCGAGATAACTTGAAACATCTCTCTCTCTCTCTCTCTCTCTCTCTCTCTTTCTAAACAATTTTGTAAACCTATCAATAAATGTAATAGTTATATAACATGCCATAAATTTATCTTCCGTATCAAAAGTAAAATTATAGTGAATTCTTTTCGGTGTACATAATTAAAGCGATAAAATTGAAGCGATAATTAAAGCAACTAATAAAATCTAGATATGTTTTTTAATATAAAAAAATCTTTAATGTTCAAGATGGTATTCTTATTTACGATATATTTTTAGTTATAAAAAATATTTCAATTTACTACAATGATTTGATTACTACGTTAACAAATAAAATTCAATTGACAATTATAATTTTATTATATAATATTAACGCTAAAACTAAAATTATAATACAGTATTTACTAATGTAACATAAAAACGTATAACGGAGTGCAAATTATCCCTATTTTTTCTACTTTTTTTACTTTTGCAGCGTAAATCCCGTGATATAAATACTGGAATTCTCTATATTTTGCATAAAATATGCTTTATATGCAAAAAAAAAGGAATATACGTATTCTACTGTAATTATGTGCACATTTATATACGTTAATATTTTGTAATGTTTTTGTAATGTGTACAATTCACTTAATTTCTTGATATTTGCTTTGATCGTTCACTTTAATCTTTATTATGAGCAAATAAATATCTATTTGCGAATTCAACGCGATCACGTAAGTGTACAAATTTCGATTTAAATAATTCCAACAAAGGGAATTTTTTATTCTCCTTAGATTTTTATTCTATTACAGGATACCTCCCACTAATGATGCATACATGAAACACGGTGTTGAAGCGAGGTGTAAATCATGATTTGAGACGCAACGCAGTAATTAGGTCTCTTACTCTCTGCGGAATCACACGTGGTTTCTACAGTTAGCCTAATGTACCGTGAATACTGCCGATCCGTTTGGTAAATCGATGAACGCTCCACTTGAGCCTTGATAAACAGCATGCGAACTGCCCAAAGCTATTCACTTACTCCCAAAGGGTCATTGTAGTCGTCCCAATTTAAGCCGGTTCGTTACACACTGTGTAATACAATCAGATTTCGACAATATCTTCGACAACTGTATAATTACATTACCTTTACACATTACCTTTACATTAACTCGTTATTTTCTGTTATTAGAATAATAATCAAATAATAATGAAATCATTATCTACGTGAAATTAAGCAATTTCGCATATCAATATTTACTTTCTAAAAATAAATAACTGTAAATTATGCAAATTATTTTCTAAATAACGTGCATTTTCTTAAACTTTTAACAAAATAGAATTTTCACTTCATTTCTATCAGTCTACAAATTTTCTATGTATATAATTATGTATATAGACTGCGAATAAGATAATAAATCAGCATTGGATACATCAAAGTCTTTCTCCATTGATTCACAAATTTCATTAGCTTCGCTAAAACCCAATAAAGAGAATCTCGCAGATATTATTGGAAGATATTGCAAAGAGGTATGCTAAGATTGCTTATGAAATCTCAAGGACTCTATGCCCTCCAGACTGAATATCAAACGACGCTTTATTTCCCACAGGTACGATCCTTTCAATTCAAGGAATTTACGCTTTCGATCTTCTTCAGCATAAATTTGCATAAGACGAAAAAATTTGCATTTGAACTTTTTAATTACAACCCCTTTAATGACATAGAAATTAGATATTACATCTCGCGAATAAATTACACGAGAATATGGAAGGTTAATCATATATAATAGAAAAATTAAATTTACTTCTGGTCTGTTGATTAATAAATGAGTATAATAAGTATAATATGTTCGTTTCGCGTATTATTGCCTATAATAGTAACGATTCTAATATAAGATTTAAGATTGAGTATGTTGTAGCAATAAATATTAATTTTTTTCTTTCTAAATCAGAATTTTGCTCATAATCATAATTTAAAAAAAAAGAAAGAAAAAATATAATAAATACAATTTTAATTTAAAAAATTGTAATGCTCAGAATTCTGAATCATATCACTTAAATCTTCGTCATACTTTGTCGATTTTTAGGAACTTAGATATTTGCGATTCAAAACTCTAGAAACTCTAGAAGTTAAAAAAATTTTTGTATTCTAGTTGGTAATACCTTTGGTAACAACTTATATATTGTTTTGTTATTTGGCTGAGAATTTAGTTTCGCTGAAGTTTGATCAAAGAAAGATGTTATAGGTCAAGCTCGCACGAATTTCTTTTATCTTAAGAACAGAAAGGTCTCATTTCTCGCACAGTGGCTTACTTTGAGATAATACAAAAGAATGTACTCTCATCTCAAGAGTTGTCGTCTTGATAAAAGACTTAAAACAGACCAATAAGTGATCATCGTTTTATAGACATTCCAATCTTATATCGAATTATCGATATAAGATTGATGTAAAATTGTATACTATCGTTCATAAAAGCCACATTTTATTTCATACATAAAACTTTGAAGGATCGTTCCGTTTCGCATTGATGAGCCCACAAACGTGATTTAATATTAATATATTGCAATTTAAATTTTATGATGCATAAGTCGATAGAATGAATAATATTGATGAAGCTAAAGCGATCCGTTCGACGTATGCAATGGAATTGCATCTTGTAAGAAGAGAAAACAGAGATCCACCGGACGTTAAGTAATTGAATGTAATCGGAAGTGTATCTTGGCTATTGTTTCCACTCTCAGGCTACCATCTCGAATACGATTTCTCAGTATCAATTCAATTCCTTCCGCTACAGCTCTTGGCGGCCTTCAAGAGGCAAAGCCAAGTAGATAAAGAAGAAGGGGGTCAGACTAGCGAGCTCCCTCTTTGCGCTCAACGAATTTTAAGGAGGCGGCGGCAAGATTCCCTGTCCCTCGGCCTTTTCCCCGCTGACGGCGGCGTTCATTCAACGTTTGTACCCGCCGAGTAGTGTAAACCAATTCCCGGCTCCTTATACATCTCCGTCTCGGAGATCGCGTCGGAGAGACAGCTCGACACGAATCCGTCCAACTGATTAAATCTTGGCGATTCTACATCACACATACAGGAGGGATAAACCTACTGTTTCTCTGTCAATGAAATAAGAGATCGTCGAAGGGGATTTGTGAATTCAGGACGCGCAGAACCAACGCGAAATGTAACCCGCGCGCGACGCGATGTACCGGTGTCACGTTCTGGCTAAATTTCGTTAAATGAAACGAAAGCTGTCGCGGGAACGACACAACGTTGCACCGAGCGAATGTTATTTTTCCAATGGCCCGCGGCTGCTCCAGGTGTGTTACAGAAAACCGGTCGCTCGAGCTAATCAAAATCCGTCAAAGTGAAGTCGAAACTTCCAGTATTGAAAGTGGATTTGATCAATGGAAATCGGTGAAGAAATACGTCTGGACGGAATAGTAGCATGCATTCTTGATTTTATGAAAAGTTAAAGAATCTCTATCTTAGTTAAAAATCTCTAGCCTCTCATTGTAGTATTTTTCTTTTTCTGTTAAAGGTCCCTTTCTTTCAAAATCTCTTTTGTTTAAAATCAGAATATTTATAAAAAGACTTTATAAAAAGACTCTAATGTTATATTTTTTTTTGTTTTAAATTGGTGAGAGATGTATCTATTTATGAAAAAATATTGATAATTTAATTACCAAGAATTCTTATTTTATTATTATCTAAATTTCAATATGTATAATCAAGCCAGATGATTTTCATATAGACGCACTTGGAATTGAATGGCTTTCCCAGATTACTCTAGGCAACACGTGTGTACTCATGTCTATCGTGTAACTGAAACCGTCGTGTAATACACGTCATCAACTCCAAATCCTATCCATCAACGTCGCTATCAGAAATCCATTCTCTACAGTTGACTTGATTTATCGGCCTTTTTCAGGGGTGACATCATCCTATGTGAACTGTTAAAGAGTTCTAAATGCTTATCGCTTATTGGATCGTATCTTACAAACAACAGCGTAACAAGACAATGACTTTGGACTTTATTTTTGCCAAGTTTTCAAACGCGGGTATTTTATACTCTGTTTTATATAAGAAAAATAAACAATTTAAAAAATCTAAAATGTTATGTCGTGTCCAAGTAATCAAGTATTATTTTCCATTGTTAAGTTCCATCAAAAAGTTCACGAAAATTATAATAAATTAAAAGAAAATATTCAATTGTTGTGCAATAGTGATAAAGTAAATAATAAAATAAATAAGAGAAAGAAAGAGACAAATAGTAATCATAAGTCATCCAGAATAGTGTCAAGCAAATGGAGACTACACCATTGCTTGCAAAATTGGCAATAAGTCGTAGGCTCGACAGTTGTAGAGAGAGTAAGCGGCCCGTAAAAGATCGAGAAGCATGGTTCCGCCGCCGCACGCCGTCATGAATCGAGGAAGTAATGGGCCATTTTTTTCTTTCTAGAAACGATCGAGCTGCCCTTTCCTATTCGGCCGACAATTCCGCTTTATCGACGTTATCCCGACGAACAGCGATCTCGCGACCAATCCATATATCGTGCACGATAAAACCACGAGACAAGTGTAGGTCATGCGAACCTGTCAAACGGCTGGCACCGAATTTACACCGGAATCAACTGTGTTCAATTAATCGGGCAGTTACTTCCAAACCGGATGATTTATTGCGATCCTTACGCTTTCGGTGTTCGCAATGGTCGACGGTGAAAAATAATTTATATCCATGAATCCAGGCTAGCTTGTAATTTTATAACGTTTGTGACGTACTATAAATTAAAAACCGTCTGTATGTCGAAAATAAAAAAAAGATGAAGCAATACGATATAATTGGCAGTCTCAGTAAATATGATATAAAAAGAGAGTCTCGTTGGAAATAGATATGAGAAATACCATCGCGTTCATTTCTATAATAAAGGAACTGTAGCAGTCTATTATTGAGTTCTGAACATAAAGCACTCAATTCTTTTAATGTAAAAGCTACCCAATGATGTGCGACGTAATATTTCTTATTTCAAAGCAATACGTAATAATTAATATGCAAAAAATAAAATATGGAAATTCTCCGTAGTATTAATCAGACGTTACTTCAAAATTTACATAATAATTTTAAGGTATATGCTTTTCATGTTTCAGCGTTATCTACTTCGTATGTTTAAATAAATAATACACAAAAGTTGAAAAATAGATTGAAAAAAAGAAAACGTATACACAGTTCGAGAAAAATACAAGAGATACATGTTAATAACATGACATTTTCAGATTTTTTGAATCTGTGTATTTCTCTAATATTGATAAACGTTAAAACAAAGTTGCTGTAATACAGAACTCTGTTCTACTTCTGTCCGATGAAACGTTACGCTCATAGGATTTTCTCTTTACAACAACATATGAAGGCAACAGAGGCTGACAAAGCAAACTAAATTATAGAATGCATTCTACCATCATGCCGTATACTGCATTAAATGAAATACATGGTGTATTATCTGTCACGCAATTAATTACACAGTAACATTTCTTCATTCAATCGATCGTATGAAAATTACGGAAAGGTTCACATTTCAATTATATTCTCGGTTACATTATTTCCATGTAAACTTTTAACGCTACGATGAATGTAATCGATCCATTTTTAATCATAAAAAATATTTTCATATTTCACATGAGCATTAAAAAATACATTAATGAAAGTACTTCCCATCACTTGTAAAACGCTACGAATTAATTCCAACACCTAATATATATAATTCTTCTCATATATATAACTATGTATATTACAGAGGGAATGGAAAGTACAGGCGTATACGTTATTAAATTATCAGTCCAGTTGAGATATATATCAGAACAGAAAGAAATACGTTTGTAATATAGCGAACTTATCTGGCAAGCTGTGCTTACATCAGCCCGTTTGCATAGTGCACCGTGGAGAGAATTTCAAGAAAAGGAGCCATCGTGTCGCGCTGGTAAAACCGCAGTCGGAGTACAAGTCACAGTGCTAACCTATTCGCATAGCGCGGAAATATGCGGACGAATTGACTTTTGCATCTACGACCGCAGCCGTTAGTTATATCTAGCAGATAATCGGCCTGTTCCTAAGCGCGAGATATGCGCCGGATATGCGCTATTCAGTTGGTACGGGGCCAGTTTCAGTAAAATGTAAAAATGAAAGAAAGCGAAAACCTCGGCGAAAACGGAATGCGAGATCGTGGACGAAAGAATTACGAGAATGTGCATACAGCACCGGATGTAGTCATTGATAGACAAATGGCTGAAATTGTTTCAGTCTGCCGAAAGAGGCACGACATTTGTCTTCTCTCATGAACAACCGGTTCGTTCTCTTTCTCTCTCTCTCTCCCTCTCTTTCTTCCTCCCCCCCTCTCTCTTTCTAATGATTCTATTGATACCTTGGACGTTCCTTTCTACACAAATGAGCATTGCGGTCCGTTCTCTGAAAGTGGGATTAATTATTCCTGTGGTGATCTTTCTGTTGTGAACAGAATTAATTGTTTGCTACCGTTGCGGTCATTATGGTTTCCATATGTCTCAACAGTTGAGTATCTTAATGTCCCATTTCAATGTCCGTGATTAATTCAGTAACAGTATAATTTGCGGGATTTCTATAAATATATCGTTATTTTTATTTTGTTTTTATTTTTCATTTGACATTATTTCATTGGTTATTTTTATTTTGTTTTTATATTTCATTTAGCAAAAAAAATTAATTTATTTTTAAACCATCCGAATAAAGAAATTAATGTATAAGCGTGACGTATCTCATACAAAATAAACCGGAGTAAAATGTAGATTGATCATATGTACCATAAAGTGACTTTTAGGGCATAAATATTATTGTCGATCAAATGATTATGATTATGATGAATATTATTGTACAATAATTAATATTAAATAATATAGATTATCCGAAGACTATTTGAGCCTCCAAATAATCAATAATGTTATGCAATCAATTACTTCTTGTGAAATAAGATTGATCATAATCATAATCAATTCATCATCAATATTGATCTAAGTCCTATAAAAAGTCACTTTATAGTGCAAAATCAAAAGACTGCATTTATTTGAACTTACACCAATTGGACTAATGCATATTAAAAATGTAAAGGTAAAATGCAAGTTATAAAATATCTTCAAATTAAATAAAATATTAGGTGTTGGAATTAATTCGTAGCGTTTTTTAATGAAAGAATGTTATTTATTTCACATGAGCATTAAAAAATACATTAATGAAAGTACTTCCCATCACTTGTAAAACGCTACGAATTAATTCCAACACCTAATACATATTTTATTTAATAGCACAATAAAATGTACTGAGGATTTTATAATTTATAAACGGTTTAACCTGTTTCTATACTGTTTATATTAAACATTTTTATGACAATTTATGTACAACAGCTTTAATATACTATAACGTACCGAGTGCGTCCAATCGAATTCACTATTAGGCAACCTAAGTTTACATTAATTTTAAATTTTACTTTATGTGTTTAAATTTTATCGAGATTACAGTTAATAATACTCGATTGAGATAATAATACGCTTACTTTAATTCGCGTTATTATACACTTTCCTCAGATCGATCGTACGAGGCGTGTGCAATCCGAATCGTGAAATAGCAGTTCCTTTGAAATATCGAACGGACGTATCGTTAATCGAGAATTTCCGTGATGTCATGAGAATTGGAGATCGTCGTAGGTCTCACGTTCATCCCAATCATAACATCTCACGTATACGTGTAAATATATTTACGACGTTATCCAAGGTACGCGAATAAGATGTAGTAGTCTGGATAATTACATATGAATAAATTAGATGGTTAGAGGTGGTATGCGTTTCGCAAACACAGCCAGTACCGCCGCGATTGCATTGATCACCAATGGCTACATACCGTTAGATTAGGTATACACGAATCATTACATATGAATATCCAATATATCCGAGCCCGCGTGCTGTCGTCCTACAAGTTACTCGACGTTAAGTAACCATTTTTTCAAAAGACCAAAAATTGTACACACAAATACTTTCACGAATAAAGAGAAATTTTAAAATTTAAAGAGCGTCTATGAAGGAATCGCAATGTTTCTAAAAACATCTTGTATATGCAGTAATTAAATATATAAAATTTTTAAAGAAACTTTTAACAAAAAAAACTCCACATTAGAAAACTGTATTTGCTGTTGGCCGCAATGATGGATTACAAATTGCATCGTTAATTAACAGAATACGTCAAAAGTTCTCAAGTTACGTTAAAGTCAAGCGAGTTACAAAAGGTAACTGGCGTTGCTTGTCAAGTGCTACGTGAGTGTTTAAAGTGTTACATGACGCTCCTCATACTATATGCAATGTCAGCTATGGCTCGTGTCTAGTCGAGCAAATGTGACATTTCGTTTCGCGAAGGTGAAAATTCTTTTGTTACGCATAATAAATCTTTTAATACCTTCAAGAAGGTAAATTATAATTTTAAAGCGATCTGATTTTTAGTTGTAATTATTAATTAAAACAAATATATTAATTAAAACAAAGTATTAATTACGTGAGATAAAAAAGAAAAAATGCAATTTTAGAATTTAATTTTTAGACTATTTTTGAGAATACTTAAAAATAGTCTTTGTTCTAATAAATTCTGGGTCAAATTATGTATTTGAATTTTTGCAAAAATTTACTTGAAATTAAAGTGATGTGCAAGCAACGTCGAAATAATGGATTCTGGTGTGTTTTATGCGAATGATGAGGATCGATCATTTAAACGTGAAATGAGCGAATAATTGTTACGTATATGACGTCGCGTTATTTTAATTGCGCGACAATAGTCATATAATGTTTCAATTTGCACTTCAAGCAGGTATGGATGTCAACATTTTATCTTGCCATACGCTTTATAGACAATTTATTGGCATTAGGCATCAGTGCGAACCAACACGTGGTCAAACACATGTAGAATTAAATTACTCGCTGTGTACAGCGCCCATGTTTATTTCATTATTGGACTCTCGGGACATTCGCGCGAGCGACAGTAGGATATCTGTAGACATGAAGAAAATGCAGATCACATGCTTAATTGATCGGACGACCAAACTATTGCACTGGCTTAGCGTATCCAAAATTAACTCCTCGATGTAACAACGCCATTCTGTTAATTAAATTGTATTGATAGATCTATCACGCGGACTTTCGTCGTATCTCATTACATTTCAGTGGAAATCACGCTACAACACGAAACAGTTTCTGGAATTTAACAGAAAATTCTTAATTTCATGCAAAATAAAGCTTCCTCTAATAACATTAATAAACGTCTGCTTTAAAAGTAGAAAACGGGATCATTGTGATCCAATAATCGAAAATTTTTTACTCCTATAGGTATGTAGGTAATATAGGTAATATAAATAAGGTATATAAGTAAGGTCATTTTACTGCATAAAAGCATAAAACTTTCGTCATACATATTTCTTCAAGTTATGTAAAAAAGTTTTTTTTAAATATAACAAATGAAAATAATTAATATCGGCAACCATATATTGTGGACCGAGCATGCAACCTTCATTTATTTTTATTTGTTATAATCTGAATTGAGATTTTCAATCAGCACAATATAAACCACAGAAATAGTAGAAATATTTGATAAAAATTATTTAGTCGGCCAACTTTAATAGACTGAATATTGATCTTCATAAAAACGGAAAAGTTTTTTAATTTTCGTTCACCATACTGAGTCAGTCATTTTTTTCTAAAGATCTGACTTCAGATTTATAATCAGCTACGCAAAAAAAAACTTTTATAAATGTAATTTAATTTCTCATAAAAATGAAAAACATTTTTTTAAACATGATATATGATCCGCTATGTTAAATCGGCCATTTTAAAGTTCCAAAAATTAATTTCAAATTCGTTACAGCCAGCAAAACCTCCAGGGATACAAAGTTTTAATTAAATTATTAGACTAATAAAAATTCATACGTCAAAGCATATGAGCTAATGTTTTTAAACTACAATTATTTTAACTACCCATATCTGTTAAACCAATTTTCAGTTCAATTTAAAAATTTTTTACGATTAATGTCTCATCAAGATGCTACATAATAACTGACGTAAGTATTCCCAAACATTTTGCAACAATTAGATATATGAGTAGTTCCATTACTAGGATATTTATAGGCTAAACAAATATACAAATAACCAAAGATATTGATCTACAGATTATTGTGTCCAATGAGTGATTAATCAATGTCTAACAGACCAGCAAATAATACACAATTCCAAAAGTTATAATAATATAATATGCGCAATATAAAGATAAGCATTCAGAAATAAAAATGCATAAGTATACTTAATATATCACATTACTTTTTTTTTATTATTATATAAACTCGGTACAAGCAAATTAAGAAAAATAGTAAACTTACGATAATCTAATATTTATTTTTTTTCTATGCAATTGTCTGCCTAGCTGCCTCTCCCCCCTCCCCCCACTTAACCAAATCTTAATGAATAAATTATATAATAATGCGCTATTTATGCGCTCTCAAAATTCACAAAAAAATTTTTTAATTAAATGTAATTACCTGTAAATTTTTTGATAATTATAAAAACTGATAAAGTAAAATATATATGAAATAAATGTTTAATAATGATGCGTATAGTGCCAGGAATTCCGCAGCCGATGCACCCGAGATAAGATCTCTCATTGTCAAAATAATTTGGAGTCAACTCGCGTTATACAACCGTCTTTATTTTAAATTGATGTACAAAACCAGCAGTATTTAGAGTGACGCGTCCGGTAACTGTCTGTCCGTGTCTACCTTTCGATACGCCAATTTCATCTTTTCTAACAATTCCAAACTATAACGATGACAAACGAGTATATATTTTCATTTAAAGAATATAAATTATAACGTTTCATTCATTCGTCTAAAATCATTATCGTAATAAAAACTAATTGTATTTAATCACATAACAACTAATACACTTTTTCAAAAAAAAAAAGATTAAGTATTTCCTAATTATAATTGTCAAAAGTTTCATTCCACTTTATTTCCGCGCATAAATTACAAAGTAGATAACATTACATATAATTTTTCAAGTGGAATTTAAACTTTGCGTTTGCAAGTTGAATAATGTTTGCAAGTGGAATACAAATAGCCCACTATAACCGAGAGAAAAAGTTAAAAGAGAAATACATCATATACTTACAATTTTTCGAAGTATTTAATCAACATTGTCATACTTATTATCGGATGATTTGATTGTCGTAGCTTAGAAATGATTCAGAAATGATTTGATTGTTGTAGCTCTCTGACAACTACTAGAACAACTACACAAATTATCAAGTAATCGAATATATTTACCTAAAAATAAGTAAGTAGTAATAAGTGAAATGAGTAGAAAAAATTAATCACATATATGAACGAACACGTATTTATATAATAGTATACAAAATAAAATGGTAAAATAAAAATGTATAGAAATTACAGATTTATATAACATATAATATTACTTTGCACAATAAAATGATAAATAAATTTCGTCTAATACGCAGTAAAATATTCGCTCATTAAAATTTTATTACGTAGTGTAATATGACAGTTATCATTATTTATTATGCAACACTGTTTAAATTTTTTTAAATTAAATAATATAAATAGAAAAACTTTCTCTCCCACATTCAACATGTATATGAATTTTTTCTTTATCGTTCCGATTATTATTTATTAAGTTGTAACTTGTTTCCACTTTCTCCTAAAAAATTTATTGTACTATCGCCCCAAATATAAAAATATCTACATATAAATGTATATGATGTGTACATGAGTATCTACAGTGTATTGAGCTCGGATTTATTAAGCGCAAATGACTGTGTGAATCAGTCATCTCAGCAAATGTGAATCGACAGATATAGAACTTTAACAGAAATGAACTTTGTCTATAGGGAATCAAACCTTTCATTTTCAGGTAATAATAATGTGATTTATATGCTCCCCCCTCTCTCTCTCTCTCTCTCTCTTTATGTATTATTAGGTATATCTATAGCAAGTCGAATCAATTAAAATTAAATTAATATATTTATATATATAAATCCTTTTTCTGTAATTGAATGTAAAAAATATATATTCACTGTGTATATATTTTTCATAATATTTTTAAAAGCAAATTAATTATACGTTTATGTAATTAATTAATATACAGCTTAACTTTCGCAGCACGGGAGCGACATTATAGTGTTGCTGTTGTAATTTCTATGTTTGCCCGTATTAATATTTGTCCTGCCAAACTAAAATTAACCATTACATAACTACCAATATTATATACAGGGTTGGCCATATTCGATGGAAAGATCTGGCAACACTGTAACTTTTGACAGAGATGTTAGATCGAGTAACGACGTTTCCCATGATTGAAAAAAAAAACATCTTTCCGTCGAATATGGCCAACCCTGTATAATCGCAAATAAAATTTCTTTTGTCTTATTTTTATAGATTAATAATTTTATCCGCATTTTTCTCATGGCTAGTTTATACATATAATATCTTATTCAATTTATTTCACATATTCTCCAAACTTTATATATACTTTTCGATTATTATTTTTCAACATCAAAAATATTATCTTTCAACATCAAAAATATTAATTAATTTCACGAAAATTATTTATTTTTTCGTTTGCCAAACTGCTATTTCGAATTTCAAATTTCGGATACCAAATTTGAATTTCAGTGATCGCACAAAAACTCTTTATAACAAATCTTTTAATACACTAAAATAAAATATACTAAATTTTAATGAATCATTTATGCTTAAATAATATCAACTAAATATAAAGATTTACTTGATACAAGAATCATCAATTTAATTCAACAATTATTTCTGAATTGAATAAATATTTATTTATTGTAAGTAACTGTTTAGTTGACATTATTTAAATAAATATTTATTAAAATATTTATTAATATTTATTAAAATACATTTTCTCTCAATGTAGATTTGTCCGTTTTTAAATATTAGCATTACGTAACGGCTGGAAAATCCCTATTGTTGGTCTAAAACAGTATTTGAGAGAAGGAATATAATGAATTATAATAAATCTTACTTTAAAGAGCTCTAAGATTTGAAAAATAAATCTGCCCATTTTCTAAAGTTTAATGCAAAATCAATTAACATTAAATAAAAAAATTAATTTTAATCTTAATTTAAATATTTTATATGAATAAAATATCTTCAGTTTAAACATAATCGCTACGCGTACAAATACCGATGCATTATAAACGTTCCTTCGGGTATGTTTGAAGCTTCCGACAGCGTGCTTTTGTAACACACTGATTGCAACCAGCTTCCGGGAGAGATTCAACAGTGCCGCATCGAAAATCCCCTAAGGAGATCCCGGACGTATCACGGCGGACACCTACTATCTAAACTTTAAGGCATGGTTGAATTTCTCGGTGAAGACGCGGTAAACAGGCCTGTAAAACTGACGTGATCCTAAACCAACGTTGGTGCTCTCACGGCACGTTTTATGCACGCTTACGCAGTTTTCCGGTGCGGTCAAAGTGCCGGAAACGACCGCGAGTTCCATCAAACGCGCTCTCAAGTAACATCTCTCCCGCTCGTCGTGTGCATTATTCAGCGTGGATCATGACTGATACCATCTACGTGGCATTTTTAGTCGTGATTCTGCTTTCAACTCACGGCTTGTGACGCAAGACAACCATGTTTGATCTCAAGACAGTTAACGTACACTGTTAAATCTATAGTGTCAAATTTAATCTGATTTGAGCCGTCACTGCTTCTACTCAATATATCGTTATTTCATACTAAAACAACGGTTGAATTTGACACTGTATAGTATCAATTTGATGCTATATAGTATCAAATTGACATTATACACTGTAAAAAATAAAATATTAATTTTAACATAAGACATAGAGTGGACTTTCTGAGACATGTAAAAATATTAAAATTAATATTTTTGTGAATACAATCGATAAACTAGAAATTAAATGCCTAACGGTCGGAGCTGAATCTTTAATCCTTAAATAATTTTGTGAATAATATTTTTGTGTTAATTTTAGATACGATTTATAATAAATTAGGTTAAACTTGATACTATAGATTTAATAGTGTATTACACCGACAATGAATAAAAGATTCAATGTAAACGCACGCAAGCATGACCTTATTTCTTGCTCTGTTTTCTTTTATCTCTTCGATAATGCGATAGACATCCGTCGCGTAACAAATGGCAAAATTTGGCACGAACTTCCGTATGGTTTCGTTAACACGATGCACTCGCGCCTAATAGCACACGAGGTCGTTGCGGAAATTGGGATTCACTTATACAACGTAGCACTAGAATTTCATATTACTGTCGCTCTGTCATATTGTATTGAACAGAATATAATCGCGTAATAACATAGCGTATTTAAACGAAACATTCGCTCGTTGTTAAACAATTATGTAAATTACGACTCTAATATTGTTTTGAACAGATAAACAGCTAAACAAAAAAGTTTCGAAAAATAAAGCAGTAAGTTTATTATATTTTAAATTTAAATATGCATATGTGCAATATTGTGTAGCAATATGTAACTTGTCACAATAATGTAAATAAATATATAATCAATAAGATTCATAATTAATGAAAAATTATATTCTGTTTCAATTACTAATGTAAACTGAAAATATTTCCATGAAAATATCATATAATATCAGATAATAAAATAAATAATGCATTCATAATGCAAAAATATATGTATATATGTATTTATGATCAAATTAAAGATAAATGCAATTTTGTAATATTTAAAATTTACGGAGTAAAAATTCGTACAGAGCAAAAGCATTTTCGTTGTTTAAAAACACATAAAATTTTAATTAAATATTTTCTCAAAAATATTCCCATAATTTACATAAACGTCATTTAACGTCACAGACAAAGAAGGAAACAATGAAAACATTTGGGCACGAAACGTGCCAGCTTGAAATCGCGGTAGAACAAAATTGTATTAAAGCCTTCTCTTGAATCACGAATGAGTCAGACATCTCTAGAATAAGCTTTTAGACATCGGTGATGAAAGTATGACGAGATAATATAATTTCTTGTCAGGAAATTATCCATGGAGTGGAAAAGATCATCGTTTCGAGAATTCCAGTCGCCATTTATTCGTTACAAATACGATGCATATATAAAGTGTATATATCTGAATCTAGAAATCCTTATTTTTTAATGTAATTTTAACATTTTAATCGATAAAAAGTTTTTTTTAAATTTTAAATAAAAACTAATTGTTTATTAAAATACATTTCTTTTAATTCTTCAAACTGTAACAGCTTTAAATAAATTTTTGAATTTTTTACATTAGCCATTTCCTTTTTGTATCACCCATATATGCATGTTGCGTATGAATGCGTATTTAGTTTGTTCTTTTGTTTACAATTCAAATCTTTACAAAATAATGACCATAAAATCAATTTATAGAATTATCAATGCGCTGAATTTCCAAAGCAAACGGAAATGACAGATTGAATTACATTTATGCAATAGAATTGCCTAATAAATCGAGTATAATAGTGTTACTATATAATCAAACAAAACAAGAATATCGCTGAAAACCGAAACAAATTTATTTTAAGATAATAATCAATCGACAAAAGGGTCACCTGAATCAATTTTGTGGAATAAAAGATTAATTTAATAAAAGAATAATTATTTCTGTGCATTTCATCATAGTCAATATTATTTACTACTTTCTGTGCGATAATAATTAATAGATAATATGCAATACGTAATTGTAAACCTATAACGTTCATAATATAACGTACATAAATTTATTAGTATTCAATTAAACATATATTTTTAGAAAATTAGATTACAACAAAAGAAGCTCATAAAATAAAGCTCTATAATAAATGTAATTGATTGTGGCACACGTAATCAAATACATTTAGTAAAAAGAGCGAAATACAATGGCTGGAAACCGTTGCTGATAATAAATGAGATACCTATCCGACAGAGTCGTGAGAAAAAGACAGACAAATGGATAGCTCAGTTTCGAGATGTGGTTGAGACAATGGCACATAATCAATGTAGTCCAACTAGAGCTGACTGAGCGTCTAATTCTCATCTCTGATGTATATCCATTTACGTGTAAGGGGCTTAAATTCTAGCAATGCGATCTAACAAGGACGCGTCCTCGAGAACGTAAATTGGCAAAGGGACCGTTTCGTCGATCCGACTCTTCCACTCATCGTCGTCGCAACTGCATCCAGAATTCGAATGCACTTCGAGCCTGTTCGCCCCGCCGGCGGCGACTGCAACTGACAGGTGCTCCTGTTACAGGGACCCTTACCATTTCCGGCTTAAATTCCTAAGGCGCATACCAAGATCCCAGGATAGTTCGTACGTTACCGTTACATGCGAAACCGACTGGACTTGGACAGAGTACTCTTGAGAGTGCGGTCTCGTAATGCGAGTTACTTCAAGTAACTTGCCGCGCATCTTGTACGGCTTTGCGTACGAATGAATCGTACATCCACACGTGAGTACGAAGTCAGTTTGGTACGGAACCGTTTAGAGAAATCTCGACATTCGGGAAACCTGATATTCTAAAGATTCTAAAGGAATTTTCTTATAATTCATCAAATATTCTCCATACAAGAAAAATTCCGGTTGAAAATGAATGTACCAAGAGATTCTGATTATATCAACTAGAATTCTAATTTTCTTAAATGGAATTATAATAAATTCATCCAAAAATTCTGATTTGTCTATTTTCAATCAGAATTATAATTAATGCACAACCGTACTCTTTTTCCAATGCACAATTTATGCAAAGTGTTCTATTTGAGAGAAGAACAGAAACTTGAAAGACAAATTCTATAATACAATTTATCTAGTATTGTAATCTATAATATTATTCATAGAAAAATATACTGGAATAAAATAAAAAAGAGAAAGAAACTTTTCCACAAGTTCCTTCTTTGCTATAAAAAAAGATTATAAATAAACTACGCGAAGAAAGTGGATCAATTTATAAAAGAAAAAAAGAACATTTTTTTATTGTCTCTAAATATTCCATATTACCTTACTATTTTTACATGCAATCAGAGAAATTAAATTGTATAACTGAATAAGACAGATGAAAACAAAAGTACAATGTAGAGATATTTTTAGATAACACCGGCCTAGAATGTCGCTCAGTAAACCTGTCGGAGACAGGTGTTTGAATATTTGTTGTGGAAAAACAGGCGAAATATTTATTGTTGCTGACTATAGCTATTTCAGAACTACGACACTCTAACGTTTTGCACAAAATAAAATCCAATAAAAATATTTGTTTCGTGTCCAATAAATGGTGAAAATGATTGCAAGCACTGACCAAATCTATCTTCCAGCAATATTTTATATGATTAAAATATTAATAGAATACGTTATAAATAAAAAATGTTATTAAAATTGTTTCTCTCGCATTTATGGACTTTTTATGTTCGGTATAAAATAAATTATAAATAAAAACGAGCAAGCAACGTAATAGCGGTTGCACATTTACGTGATTAAGCTGCACACATTTGATGAACTATATACTTGCTCACTCGCGCAAGTGTTCTTCCGCAACGCGTGTTCAGACTTCGATTATTTGTTTCCGTCTCATGCATTATTCTATGTGCACGCGCTATTCGCTTGGTGAAGCGAATCTCTGGACACGATAACGACCTATCTCGTTTTTTCCGCCTATTCCCCGTTTTTACCAGCGTGAATTTATATTGCCAAGAGAAAAAGTATATGTGCAGAGAAGCGGATTAATATTATTGCAACGCACGAATTATTCATCTTATCTTTATCAATTCAAATTAATTCAACTACACATAATTAATACGATTAATTAATAATAATATACGATATGATTCTGATGCTGTTAATAAACATATTGTTTATATTGATTCCTGAATTCTCAGCTAAGTCTTGTAAGTGAGAACGATACATACACTGTCAACTGTAACACAATATTCGGTGTAAGTGGTGCAATATTTCGTTGAACAAAAATAACGAGTCACGTTTCGTCTAACAGAAATTCGAGTCGTACCACTGAAAGCTTCGATCTACCATGGAACGCTTTATGTAGGTGGACGTCGACTTAACTAATCGCACCGATGAAAGGCTTCCCCGGCTTCACTCGTGTCTGACCCTACCGATAGTTTCCACTGTGCTAGGAGCAGCATGCAATTCCCCGTGTGAGTATGTTATATTTATCAATGTTCGACCGCGGATTTATCCAAGCCACTAGGAAGTGCTGTTAAATAAGAAATTAGACGTGTGTAATTAACGCTTTTTGCGGAAATTCTCAACGTTTTGTTAACGTTTCATACGGACGGATTTTTGTCGCACACAGCAAACGTCATTGTGCAAACACTTTTGCAATTACATGGACGACAAGCTGCATAGCAAATCTAATTCAGCATGAAGTGGTGCAATATTCTACATTTATATCAATATGTTGATAAGAGTGGTAATTCGATTTGCTTTCACGATGATGATCGTTTAAGTAAGGACAATTTAGTGCGACAAAAGTTATGCAATAATAGATATAACCATACTATGTCCCATGATAAATATTGATATAAATATAAATAAATATAATAAAATAACAAATAATAAATATAAAAAATATAACATAACATAAATATATATATAAATCCAAATGCAATCGTTACGTAAAATGTTATATAACTTGTAAAAATAGAATATAAGTTGCCGGTTAAAACTGAATGTTCAATTTAATTATCGAAAACTTATTGAGAGTTTGCATGGATTTTACTTCCATGACTTTATTATTCCATACTGTGAATTTTTCCTGCCCGTTCTGCGTAACTTCCATCAAATGGATTAAATCATACATCAACGCATTTCTAGATTGATATTGAAAATGTATAACGAAATCGCACAGTAAAACTGTACGTTAAATCAGAGGAGTCATATTTTTATTTAATGACATCATTACGTTAAATTATGTAGTGTGTTACTACAAAATTTAACTTCTATCGCGAATAATACTGATTGTGAATTATGCAGAATTCATATACATTAAAAATAAATGTGAAATAATATCAACACTAGAAAAAGGAGCGAGTGAATAAATTACTGTAAAAGTAAAAAGGTGATGAAAAATCTAATATTTCATCATATAAAGAGCATAATTATTGAAAAATCAAAAAATTTTAGAATCCTATCTTTTATGCTAGAAATATAATATTAATCTAAAAAATAAAAAAATAAAAAATAGATTAATAACGATCAATACTTTTAATGTTAAAGAGATAACTTACGTTTTGATTAGATATATTTATTAAATAATGTTTACATGCTAGCAAAACATAATATATAAGATATAATGTTCGATATCAAGACGTTCACATTTATTTCTAATACATATGAATCCTGCATAATTCAGTATTATCGCTGATGAAAGTTAAATTATAATAACACTATATAATTTAGCGAATAATAAAGCCATTAAATAAAATATAACTCATCCGAATCAACGGGCATCTGCCGTTTTACAGGTCGATTACATTATACATTTTCAATGTTATTATATTTTTCAAGACCTCGTTATATAAGAAATCGGATTCCAGAACTCTCAAGAATATAAAATAAAGATCATATAATCGAGTATGCGACTCACGTAGCACACATTGGCTAAAACATTAGGAGATCTTTTTGAAACGGCCATATCTTTTACTACCTATGCGTTCAATTGTGCGGGTGAGTCATGCGAGTCATACATGTGTCGTCGTCGTCATCATCGTCGTCGCTCTTGTAATTCTAAATTTTAGAAATGGTTGCGTACGCGTTAGCCAGACCGTCGCGCGCAGGGATCGGCTTGTGGCAGAGACAAAGAGAAGAAAGAAAAGAAATATCGCGCGAACACGGCGCTCCATTTTCGCGATTATACTAAGCCTGGGGATCCCAGAGTCGCCCGTATTTCTCGTGTCCCTTAAAGCCGTGCGAGAATCGAGCAAGAATAGAGCGAGCGTACGAAAACGGGAACGATCCTTACATTCTCGTTTCGCAGGCGATTCGCCTGACGTGCGCTTCCGAGGTTACGCAAGTACTCGACTATCAAAGTGCGATGTTCTAACTTACTCTGTTTGAGAATATCCAGTTGTCATGTGGAGTAAGGAAGATTTGACGATTCCTCCCTCCTACGCTTATACGGTTCATTTCCAATCGATACATTGATGTCGAAGCCACGTAAAACGTCCAACTGTCGTAACTGGGCTACCGACAGCTGACATATATCTATCTATCTTTGAAATTTTCTTATTTATTATATATTTTCTTTTTTTTCTCGGAAACATGTTATAATATAAGTTACAATTATTCTAAATCTATTTGAGGTCACTGAACGTTTATATATAATTCCAATTCAAATTTCAACTGAATTTTTTTGTTAAAATTTTAACAGAGTTAGTTAGAACTCTTTTTGTCTGTTTTATTTTATATATATTTTATCCCATGAATTGATAACCAATTTTTTTCTATTTAGTAACAGATAGTAAATCTATTGCTAACAGATTTTTTTCTATTTAAATAGTTTTACTATGTTTCGTCCAATACATCTGTTTCGCGAAATTTATCTCCATTTATTTCCATTTTCAGAATAATAAAAAATATTTTCAATTCTCTCTTGCAAATAGCCAAGGAAGAGAAAATATTTGATTGTTATAAATAATTTCGTACAGTTTTATATAAATCAATTTTATATGAATCAATGTTTTAAAATGTATAAAAAGTATCGCAAATAAATATAAAATTTGTGAAATAATTAGTTTCTAAGATACATATTTTTACGCAACGTAATGCAAATTCGTTCCTTGGAGTAGTAAAATATTCAGCCAATTTACTTAGTTATTTGAAACGTACGCATACAATATTTGTATGCGTCACTCGTTTAGTTCCTGAATATACACAGAAAAATTTAAAAATATTTCATAGAAATTAATTTTTTAAATCATTTTACGGAACTTAAATTTGCTCGCAAAGCTGCAAACGCAGTTCCAGTAATTCTTTTATTTCACTGTAAAAAATAACGGTGTCTCTATAACTTTCATTGTATCAATGTTAATATTAACAACAAATGACGTGGATTTAACACCGTGGGTTTTAAATCCACACTATGATGATGTTGAAACACAAGAAGATTGAAATCCATATTATGTTGGTGTTAATATTAAATTTAGCACCTTCTCTCTCCACTTTAATAAATACAACTCTTTACATACTCTGATCATAACTAGATTTATAAATACATCGATAAGATATTAATCTTACTGATAATAAATATTATGTTAATCATATCATTAATCATATCTTGTTGAGAAAGCGACTCGCCAAGTACATGTTCTGTTAACGATAATCGCTATCTATAATTTCAACGATTAGCAAAATCGCACAGACGTAATCATTTAAATTACCTAATTTTCTAATTTATTAAAGCTGTGACACTTCAGACGCTTAAGCGCCTTAGAACTTCACAGTTCTAAAATCCCAGATAAACGTGCTATTGCGTATAATGTGTATATGTATAACTTGTTTGTATACTCATACAAGCAAATAATTAAGCTAATGTATAAAAGCAGTTTCTGACGATAGTCTGTTTGATCAAAAGCGGAAATCCTCATCACGAAACGAAATTTCAGCAATGAAACTCACGATACGGTAACGCGCGGAATAGAAAATCGAACCGAGCAACTTTAATGGAGAGATGCTACTCATTACGCGACTCACTACATCATTACACAAATTGGCACATGATATAATGATGCATAATTGCCTGAGTTAACATTTGATAATGCGTTATGTTATATCAAATGTTATTATCAGACCCTATTACCAGTCATATCACATAATTGCTATATTTAAGCATAACATAAATTATCATTAAATAATAACCAATATCTCTTTTTACATCAGCGAAAATATTTCTTTATCGTTTTGTTCTACGTATACACATTTTCTATAAATGTTATTTTAACTTTTAATAGTTCTCAGGATTTTGTTAGATAACATAAATTCTTCAATTTTCTTCAAATCCTTAAGATTTCACTGTACTAAGTCATCAATATTAACAAGAAATTATTCATTTAAATTATTTGCATCATTTTCTCTCGTTTCTTATTCTTATCAAATATACTAGATCTTCTCAATGTGTTATTTGAGTCTAGTCATTAGTTTGAAAATGAAAAATACTTTAGATAGGACCTTTCTAAGCTCTGTAGTAATTAGTACCCTCTTATTTTCTCGATTTTATTTATCCTTGATGACAACTTGTAGACAGAAACGAAGTGAAAGCATTCAAAGGAACGGAAAATTGTAAGAAGTCATTTAAAAGAGAGAGAGAGAGAGAGAGAGAGAGAGAGAGAGAGAGAAAGAGAGAGAGAGTACGGAATCAAATGCGTAAGATTACTTTTCTTGAAACAAGTTATACAAAATTTAGAAAAATTTTGATTATGCATTCATCGATGCAATTCATTCATATTAAATTATTTTTCGTAATTGCATATTCGTAATTAAATTGCATAAATAGAAATATTAAAGTATCAATTATGTTTATGTGTAGCAATCATATAATTTGAGGGAAGATTCGAGCAGAGAGAGAGCCACAAGGAGGAAGACGCCACTTTGTTTATAATTTTTTTATAAAACATGCGTTGGCCATACTGACTGTGCAAAAGCGTGTGATAAGACAATTAGCTATAGCTAATAGCTAAGGTCTATACAAGTATTTCGATGCTTACTGTAAAACCGGGCAAATGATATATGGTTTCAATCAGTGTTCCCTGAAGGTCATGTGGATGATATAGATTACAATTTGTAATATTCTTATATGTAAAAGTTGCAATTGAATATTCCTCTTATTTGAGAATAAGATGATAATAAATACAAAACACAATTTTTTCTACTTGAAACCGTCATGATTTTATGAATTAAAATTTTGGATGCTTTATATAATTCGAAATGTTTTAAGTTAATAAAATTTAGTAGTTTAAACGAATAATGAACAGCTGTAGCACTCAAGGGACTTATTTTACAAAATTGTGCATATGGAATTTTTTAATCCTTTTTTTATGCACTACAATCCTAGCTAGGTCTCAATGCTGTTTAGCCGGGACCCAAATTGGGCATAGTCCTTTCTTATCAGAATCTTAGAGTAATGCTGCAAAACTCGACGTTTTCATGCGAAACTAGATGAAGAAAATAATCACGAAATGTGTAGTATGAATAAAAAAACGTAAGAAAACATTTATATTTTTCAAAAATTCTATTCGTTTAATTTATATTTATACCTCGTATAATTTATGTTACGAAATATTATTAGATATTGATTATTCTAAAAAATAAAACAACATGATTTTTTCCAATTTTCGAGAATAGTTATCAAGAATTTTCCGGGAATATTAGTTTTTTTTATATAAATTCCTACGTTTTTTTTTAAACTTCAAGTTTATTAAGTTTTTCTCTCTATTTTCGTTCTATGATTCTTAGAAATTTTTAGAATCCTAAGCTTTTGCAACATTATACTCTCGAAATTCGAAAGTTTTCGCGGGTTCTTGCTGGTTGAACTTTTGCAATAATCCTATGCCAAAGATGGAAGGTGCATTGAAAATACGTGCCCCTTCACCACGTGCCACGTGTCAGATATGAGAGGCACGCGCATGGAGCGCGAAAGGGATTCTTCAAACGCAAAAGATCCGAACCGTGGCAAGAGAAGGTAAACGGAAATTTGAGTTTCTTGGCGTCACGGATGCGGAAGGAAGGAAGGATCGAGGAAATCCGACGGGGAACGCAGGTATGAATTCCAAAAGAGCGCGGAGGCCAGAACGATGAAAACCGATAAAATGGTATTTTATATACCTATAGCTGCGCGGCGTCGCCTTTGTCTTATTCCATATTTGCATCCGTATTTGCATCTCACCGCTATGCGTATCGTATCCATGGATGTACCTCTTTGCCTCTTTGCCTATCGTTGCCCAATAATGCTTCATGATCCGACAGTCGATCCATATCATCGTGCATGAACAGCCAAAGGTTCTGACAAAAATACTTTTTTTTGCCAATAGCAAAAAGAATGCGTGTTGTGTTATATTAATCAGATAAATCAATATATATACAATGTACCGTAATTCATTATATAAGCTATTGCTGTTGATATTTTATATATGTTATAGTTCACATTATATCATATATTGAACGTAAAAAATGTATGTCACCCTATTGAAAAAAACGAGGGGAATTCATCCGGAAGTTCTGACAACGGTACCCCATTTGTCTTATAAATAGTCTCAACGAACTTCAAGATATCAAAAAAAAGTATTCGCTAACACTTCTTGAGAAAATAGCTTATAACACTTCATGTCGACTACCTACCTTGTATTTTATAGCTCGAAGTTATTTTTTACCTTTCTAACTTTCAATAAAAATATATTATTGAAATAAAAAGAAAACACAGTGTGCTTATCTTAGCACACGTATAGAACACAACTGACTCTGATTTGCATGTATTAAAAGATTAAAAAAGTATGAATAATAACAGCAGCTGCAGCTGTGTATAGAAAATTTCTTGAACATTAATTTCCGATTATCGATGAATACTTTTTTCATTTGTTTTTTTATCGACTCTTTTATAACGTTACGCTGCGCGAGAAATGAAAGAGTGAGTTCATCGACCTCATCGATTAATGGATATAGCGCATATTTATAAAAATATCATACAAAAGACATATAAAAATTTTATGTATTTAGTTAAACAGGATAATAAAATATTTATAGTAATTAAATATGTAGAATATGCAATTACATAAATATAACATTGAAAAATTTAATCGAGACTTTATTTTAAAAAACCAGAATATTATTTTAAAAATAATCGTTTTAAATAAAACAAAGAGATAATTATTCAAGTAGAAAGAGAATTAGTCAAATTCAGATAAAGAGATAATCCTTTTCGTCGTCTTTTGATCTCAGAGCTTACGTCTGAAAATCCGCAGAAAGCGACCGGCGAATTTTATTAGCTTGGGAATTTCTCAAAATATATTCGATTGTACGCGCGTGGTAGAAACAGGAAAGATAAGTCGTGAATATATGCAAAATTATAATGATAATTACGTTATTTTTAATGAGCAAAAGCGATTGTCTTTTCGCGACAGACATGCAGAAGAGAAGACGAAACGACATATACCTGCTAAACTCTCAAAAGCCTTCAACATACGTACTGAGAAAGGGAGAGACGTGACGATGAGCCGAAACAACCAGCGTTTTCGTAATGATGCATTTGAGTAGAAATGAGCCGTACAAACATAGAAGCGAAGGAATGTAACTAGACAGAATGTAACTAAAAGCGGATGATAGCACAAAGCTAGTGTACTTGGCCAAATAATGCGCCTCGTGTAAATACCACTTTGGAGCCTCGAGATACGATACGAAATGGGCGAAGAATGGTCATTACTATTATCGTAACTGAATCGCTCTTCCTCTAGAATCGCACTCATTCCGGTGTCAAAGCCTGTGTACACCACAGTCTTTGTTCCCGATCACAAGCACAGTGCGATGATCAAATCAAATTCGATAATGGAAAATAATTCAAATTCATTTTAGGTACAATTTCAAGCAGAACACGAATCATCATGCATGAAGTCAAAATAATGTCAAAATGACTCCAAAATAAGCACTAAAAGTCATTTTTCAATCATTATAATATCATTTTGATGTTATCGTTATATATAACTTGGTCTGCTTGAGATATGAGATTAAATTAAAATAAATTTATATGTGGCTACAAGAATAAATTTAATACAAAATAAATGTCTGTGTATGTATAAGTGGTTATTAGTATATAAATTATATATTTATAAGATATAATTCATAAACAATTGGAATGTACTTACCAAAATAAAATTCACTGCAGACATTTGACTCTAAATAATTGATAAGGTTGAGTACAAACTAAATTCATTTCAATTTGTACTCGACCTTCTAACAACACAAGGAGAACTAAAACTACTTCTTCAGGCTGCGTTAGCTTTGAACGTTCACGCGCTATAAGCTTCGCTCTATCCTTACCGCTCATTACAAGCGTTCATTTACAAGGAAGATAGAATGAAGCTTATAGCGCTCAAAGCGTAGCGCCTGAAACGAAACGTCTGCAGTTAATTAACTTCGTAAGTATATTCCAATCGCTCGCATATTATAAATATACATATAATTTACATAAAATTAACAATCGTGAAGATTCACATAGAACTTGTACTTGTTCTAGATATGAGATTAATCCTCTAATGAGAGAGATAGATATGTTAGATGTGACGAATTAGTCAATCACATTTTTATTTTATCGCAATTATTTTCAGTTCGAAAATTTTATTTCTTTAATGTATAAGTAAATATTGTATTTTTTTCAGCCAAACAGAGGAAGAAATTTCATGTTATTATTTATCTATTTTAATATCTATCGATTAAATAAAAAATGAACAAAACAAAGCATTAGACCGCATTCGATATTCCTATTTTGATAAGATACTAAAAATCTATCGTACCGTAAAATAGAAAACCTAGAAGAGAGGTGCCAACTAATCACACTCTGAGCAAAAATTATTTCATCCAATAATATAGAGAATGACGTGATCAGTTGGCGCTTATTAAGAATACAAGTTCTTTACATTATATGATTGCGTTCAGCATAATCAACAATAAGCGCTCGCTGTATTGTCTTTTTCTAGACCATTCAATCAGACTTTTACATCAAACTTTTAGAAGAATACGACAATAGCAAAAAGCTCACTCAATTGTTGAGTCTGCTGAACGTAATCAATGGTTCATGAGAACAAGAAACACACAGACCCATCACAGAATAGCTGCAATGGTCATGTGATCAGTGACGGTACTCAGGCTCTCTATACGTTCCATTTAGCGCTTACAATGCTCGCGAGCATCATTTGTCCTTGTTTAATTTTATGAACAAGGATGAAATGATTCCATGAACGTTGCGAGCGTCCAGTAGATCACATCCAATGTTAGAGGATTAACAGTCGAGTAAATTTACACAGGTGATAAATTTATTTTATACACAGCTAAACGTTTCGAGTTGCACGAGTCATCGCAAAATACTCAAAATCACATTAGATCACGAGCATTGTTTCTCAATTGAAATCGCGCAGCATGAAATAGAAAGATACAACAAATACGGACGGAATAGGTTGTGCATTGTCATAAAGATAAACGTATGACGCTGTAAAAGTTGTAGCCTATGATACATGCACTATTATCCGCAGAGTATCCTCGCGGAACCAAATTCACAATTTCGCGTATAAATCTTGGTGGATGCGCCGCACTGACCGCCTTCCCCGATATAACCGCCGCGCCAATATTGCGGTGCTGGCATTTTCAGTGCATAGTACATGCTGGATTCGCATCCCATACGTGAAGCTGATACGTACGACTACTTTAAGCGACGCATACATCATACAGCAGTTCTTATTCGATACAAACTGTCGGACGAAATGCTCGTAAGCTTCCAAATGGACATTTTTATCGGTCATCACTGAGACGCGAATGCTGAAGGAATACATAAACGCATCGTAGATCTGCAACTGCAGTCCTCAGATAAATATAAATATAAAATGATCATTATAGTGCGACGTACGATAGGGTGTTATCTTGAAAAAATTTACGATAAAGTCCGATAATAAACAATGAATACTTTAAAGTCCATTAGGATACAAATAAGTTAATATTGATTGGTTACAGTATAACTTTCATTAACGAGCATACTCGGCGAAATACTACAATGTAGGTATATCAAGAAGGAAGAATGTAATTTCGGGCTAACTAAAAACCTGAAGATAAGAATTCCAAAAAGATAAATATCTCAAAGACAACACTAAAGTTTTAATTGTGATCCTATGAAAACCGTTCTGCTATTTTAGCCTTAAGCGCAAGAGATTAACGAGGTCTGTGAAGTGTAATATAACTTGGTAGGTGTGGTAACAACCGACGTAACGTCGACGACGTGACTCTGTGGACAAACAAATAATTATATCTCTATGAAGAGACGCGCTGTATTCTATTTGGAGACTACTTCGCTTCCGGTGCGCACAAGTTGTACGCGCGCAAAAACACGGAGGAGAAAGAGAAGGAGAGAACGTAATCAAGGAACAAGAAAGTTTCGCGAACGGAATCTTGCCTGCGGATCGTCGGAGGAGTCGAAGAAGCTGAGGAGGAAGGCAGTCGAATTAAAGACAATGATAAGTTACGGTCGCAATTATTGAAGTTGCCTCTCTGAAGAGCTTCACGTCGCACATCTAGAACAGAGAGGACAGAGAGTTCTCAGGACTTTTTTCACCTCAGTCCCGAGAGAGGCGCCATTGAAAACTTAAGAAAATGTATTAATTTGTCAGCGTCTACGTACAAGCGAAAACGCGGACCAATTCCGCAAATTGGCAGGACGTTAATTGCAGCCGAAAATACTGCTCTTACATTCACTAAGCGAATGCTAATCGTGGAAGGTACCACATTATCTTTTTGTCGCGTAACGACTGAAGGATGGGATCTTATCGTCGCTTTGCACGTGTCGCTAATAAAGATCCCAGTTAATTCCGGATTAAATTTTTCCTAGACTCAAGCCGCGTCGCACACCTTCTTGTGAGCAAAACGTGGTCGGAATTATCTCACTTGATTTGATCATGCACTCTGCAATTAACTAAATTAATCTTCCAAATTGCGACGTATAATGCTAACGTTGCATTATTTTGTACAATACTTTTAATAAAAACAATTTTCACTGATTACGTCCAAGAAACTAATTAGAAAAAACTAATCAGTGAACGCTTAGTAATTCTTTAAAATGATTGGATTCTTGCCTTTGCTTCTTTGCTAAATCTAGAAAAAAATGTAGAAACCAATCATATTAAAGAATTACTGAGCATTCACTGATCAGTTTTCTCTGCTGAATGCAGCTAATATAAATCAATATTTTCGATATTATTAACCCTTTCAGATTCCGTATAATGTACATCAAAAATTTGAGTACATTATTCGTTGAAATTATTTGATTCTATCGACATCATTTGAGATCTGATGTACATAATAATGTATATATTGAAAAAATAGTCAAAACTTAAAAAAAAATTAATTGTTTAGTGTGAATTACTTATTAAAATGCACATGAATTAAATTTAAAAAATTTAAATTTTTACTTCAGTTACTTTAATGTAGCGCTCTTTTGTTCTTTCTTTGAGCTTGGAATAAAAAATCACTTCCAACCAAAAACCCGGAATTCATGAGTTGGCTAAACTAACGGGCGACGCTATCATGCGGAAGCGTTAATAAACCATCATAAATGTGAATAATTAACCTCGTAGGCGGTTTTGCCACTGCACGATAATCCCGTGCAACGGGCGAGAATCGCGATTGCACCGAGAAAACGGGGGCTAACAAGTTTAACGCGGATGAGAACTTCTTATCGCTATGCCATTGCACTTCGTTCTGCCTTCTCCGGAGGTTAGTTCCGCGCGCGATCATCTTGAGCTACTTAGTCGCTCATTAGTCATACGAGATCTGACAATTTTCCGGCGCGTCTTGGAGTAATCACGCGCATTAATTAGCGCGTTTCCCGTGATCGCTAAGTTCTGTTGTCACACAGTTGAATTTCGTTGCAATTGCTAGCCATTCGATGCCATTTGTGTCTTCTTCGCGGCGATTTCTTCAATTTCATGACAAAATTGCAAATTTCTACCTCATACATCGATCATTTACGATAAAAGTGCATAACTCAACAACTGAAGTTTTTCAGAAAAGGAGAAAAACCTTTTTTTTCAACTTAATAGAAAATTATTGACTAAACAAATAATATCAGCAAAAAGACTATAATATCTTAAAAACTCTTAGAAATAAATGACATAATTCGAAATATTACCAATATTTTATGTTTACCTCGATCAACTAAAAGCTACTAAATTTAAAATAAAACAATTTCTTTAAATTTCGATCAAAACTGTTTTTTAATTCTAAATGTTCTCTGAGAGCAGAAAAAATTTTCCTTTTTATTGACAAAGCGACGCAACTCAAAATGTACCATTCGTGTAGAAGATATTACGACCTCCTTAAAAACTTTAACAACAACACAAGTGATATTTGGCGAATATTGAAAATTAAGCTAGTTTAATCATTAACTGATTAACAGAGTAATCTTTTTACCTAATTTATTCACGGTGAAAATTATATTTTTTAGTTGTGTCACTTTTGAAGTAAAGGAATAATAAGGAGCATAAATGATCAAGAGGCTTATGTTTTGGTTAACGTAGTAATTGTAGAGTCTAAATTCTGAAATTAACTCTCAAAATCAATACAATACCGCATTAAGCTTCTGATCAAGTAATTCGATCTCAGATTATAGTAGGCACCGTCTAAATCGGGCTTAAATTACATTAATAGATAGCGGATATCGATTTAGGTGTTCGCATAGTATGTAACGTGATGATGTAAGTTACTAATCCATCGAACAATAACCCGTCGATTCGGTGATAAATTCGCGTACGCGGACGGTCCGCCGCCGATACGAAACGACGTGGGTATATCTACCCGCGTTTATACCGGACGTGTATTATCGGTTCCGGTTGCGTCCCGTATTTCCCCTGGGCGCTACGTCGGGACTGCGATAATTCAGATCTCGTTATACAAGGGTTTCTCCCGGAGAATTATTTCCATGGATACACCGCACCAATTGTCGATGCTCAAGGTATTGTCTCACCAAACAGTTGGTATCTGAGTTGCTCGTTTTTGTTCCGATCTAAATAATCGATAATAAATAAATGCGGTCTCATTAATGCTGGAATTGTGAATCTCGCGCGATTATCTGATACTTTAAACTTAAAAAATATTTTACTTCATTGAATTTAAATTTAAAGATCAAACTCCACTATACAAAATAAAGAATTCTTCATTTTATAAAAAAACGTACGATATAAAATAATAAAAAGAGTATCTTTCTATTTATTATTTAACTTTTAACTTATTTATGTAGAAATATTTAATATTAGGTAAAAAATAAAAACATTTTCTTATTATATTCGATATATATTTATTATTTAAGAGAAGACTTATTTAATAAAAAGAAGAATACTCTTTCTCTCACTCTCCTTCTCTCTCTCTCTCTCTCTATATAGCAATCGAGTTAACGTCCTATTTAGTCAATATCTTTTTCCATCAAGAATGGACATCAACTGTAAATCATCGCACTTCAAAGTCAATTGCGATTATGTGTTCGGCGGCTAAAAGCATATGACTGACCAAACGTGAAAGAGGAAGTCTTCGCTGAACTTCATCTCCGGCAACTGAACATTGATAAATGCATCTCAAACTCGCTCCGAGCAGTAACGGATAGCAGAAAATGTTTCATTTACTTTTAACTTCTTTAACTTTCAGGTTTACAAACTAATAATTGAACAATCTATTCACTCTACATTTATTTAAAAATAAATCTTTAACTCAATATTTAAAAATAAAAATTTGTATACAAATAAAAATCCAGTTTTTAATTTATGAAAAACATTTAGATAATCGGAGTAAAAATGTTTTGATAAATTTTTAATAAAAACTTTTATTTCGTGAAATTTTAATAAAACTTTCATATTATTTATTGTTGTCTATTTGGCCACTCTTGGACAATTTAATACTGATTTAATTTGATCGAAACAAAGATATATTCTATCAGCATAACGAAGAAACACGTTTTCGTTAAGAATATTTTGTACTAAGAATACCAGTACACCACAGAATAATTAGAAAAATAAATAGAACTGAGAAAGATAAAATATTTACTAGCAACATAGCAAATAATTGCTTAACCCTTTAAAAACAAATAGTTAGTTACGTAAGCAAAAATATAATCTTATTAATTCACTTTCCTAATGCACACAACTTTTTTGTATTTTCTAGCATTAGTTTTAATAAAAAAAATGAACATACAATATTATTTTAATAAAGAAAAACTTAATTTATTTCAGAAATAAAAGAATTGCTGAATTCTTTCAGCTACTAATTGAATTAAAGGATTACTTTTTATTTGCGCACATTTCAGTACGAATTACTTTTTCGTAAAGAGATGAATCTGTAGATATTACTCGTTACAAACGCTACCGAGATTTTTCGCTGTCTCATGGAAAGCTAAATGAAGAAAGGTTCGAGTTGAAGAGCTTTTGTTCTTATGCGCATAATATTCTGAGTGGCATGAATGGCTTCAGTGAGCGGAGGAAATACAATGAAGTTGATAAATAACATTTAAAATATACGTGTACATTTTATTATATTTCTTGTACAATTAATCGCATTACAGGAAAATTCAGATATACGAGTATCCTATATCTCACTATTTCCATAATTGCAAAAGTATTACAAGATTATTTTATATAAATAGTATAGAGCTTGAAAATATTTTTAAAATATTTAATGATAAAACGATTAAGTATATTTATTTGTAAAAGCCATGATTAAATCAAAATGTTCTTGTTTCTTACACAAAACATGTAATAAATAAATAATATGATATATTACGAGAAAACAATGTTTGCTAAAATATTAGAAAATTTAACTAGATATAAATCTGAAAATAATTTTGCTAAATTTATTAAAATAATTATAAAGGACGCTCAAGTAAAATGTACAATTTAACAATCAATTTAAATGTCCTACAAAATTTTTAGATTTGTATCTCACTAAATTTTTAGATATTAGAACAAAAGCGTTCTTTGTGTGTGTGCGTGTGTGCGCGTGTAATAGATATTTAAGTTTATAGATCACTCTACTTTATAGAAAATCTGTCAAAATAAATCGGTAACGTGCAAGTAATCGGACGTACATTTATTGTTACCACGAAATCAACATCGTCTATTTTAATAGTCAGCTTTACGCATTCTATCTGTGGAATGGAATGTACGCTAAGAGAGATGTTGAGCAAACAAATTTAATCAAGTGCTCGACTGCGTTACCAAGAGGAGGCGCCATATCACCCTCACTAGCCAGAACTGACTCCAACCTACCACCGAAAATGGGTGGAGAGACGAAGTCACTCCTCTGAATGCTAGCACTCTACCGATTTGCCTGATCGACGTGGGTGTAGACAGCTATCCGAAGTTTACTAAGTTCGCCGCATCGGATCAATGAGCAGCGATAACGAAAGATAATAGCTGTACTATAAACGAAACTGCAGACGGGTGAGTCTGCATCATCAACTTCTAGAGAAGTCTCACCAGAGGAGCGGAAATCATAGCAACGTTAATAATTTAGTGAAAAGGGATATGAATAGCGAGTATGAGAAGATATATTTCCAACTTCTCCAAATTGAAAATTTAATTAACTCGTTTATCATAACAATTAAGATAAATTATATATATAAAAGCTATTTCAAAGAACATTAGAAATCATAACTTTCTATCAAGCAATAAATCATTCACTGCTTCTTATGATAAACGTTAAATGCTTTTAACTTATCACGTATGCAGAGTTTCTAAAATGATCACTCATAAATATTATCTAACCAAAATTATAGTACAATACGTAGCACATACGTTCAATATTTAAGACCGTATGTAGTCATATTTCAGAGCATTACAAAAATTATAAAAATTTCATAAATTGTTCTATTATTACATTTGATAAGTTAATTAATTTTTTTGTTTGCTTAATTCTTATGTGAAATAGCATTTTATAATATCCAATTTGATGAGGAAGTTACAAATTAAATCAATTTTGTTATATACTAATAAATATATACTAATAAAACTTATATACTAATAAATAATTTATATACTAATAAATATGTACTAATAAAACTTTAATAAATATTCGTGCAAAAGTTCTGTTGAATCCACTTACTCATTTAAAAGTTATCTATCTAAAATTAAGCAAAATGTAATAACTGCACTGTATAAGCCATTAAAATAATTCGTTATTTTATTTTTTAAAGTTATTTTCAAGATGTATCTTTTTATAATTTAAAATTTGTTTTATTGAGATTGACTAATTTTTTCTTTTTTGGCTGATTTTTTTAGATGATATTTTTAGCTAGTACTGTAAGTCAAAATATCCTTAATCGAAATTTATATTATAAAAAAAAATACGTGCATACAAAGAGAACAGTAAAATCAAACAGTTGAACAAACAATTACGAAAATGGATTATAAATTAAATATTGTACATATATCATAAATATTGTAAATATATTAAAATTTTATCCATTAGATGAAATAATAGCGAAATGGATTGCCTGTAACGTTCACCGCAAGTATTATGGAGTTGCTAATGATGGGCGTTAATAATATAAAATTACAGTATGTTAATGTTTATAGAATGGCTCGATGTTTACAGAAATTGTCGGAATGTTCATGACAACTTATTGTGATTAACTGCATCAAGACAATCAAGATCTGCTTAATTTGATTAGTGTCATATTACATCTATATTAATTCGTGCGAATATATTAACCTCTTCCATTTTGTTGTACCTAACAGTCGCGAATAAAGTAGATCTTACAAGTTTTAGTGTATCTTTTATCATGGTTTATATTTCCTTTATACTTAATTAGACGAAAAAATAAAATACTCATTTAATCTAATACGTAAGCTGTTGTTAATTTCAATAATTACTGTTATCTTCCTTAATTACATTATAGTTTGTGTTGTTCATGGAATTATATAATACGTAATTAAAAAATAATGCACGCTAAGTACTTTGTCAAAATTATTATTTATCATAATTGTTTCCGTTCTTCATTATTTTACAATATTATAAATTATTATGATATTAATAGACTAAATAAGTTTATGGTAATTTTATATTGAAATAAATTCGGTATAATGCGCAAATGAAATTTTAATTGTATTAATTATTTAATTTTTCAATTATTCTATTTATATTTCATCTAAAAAACATTTTCGTTAATAATAATAGCGATTAATGGAAATTTAATATCACTAAATTTAATAAAGTTTATTAATATCTTAACAGAGCAGAGCGCTTGTTTTATATGCAATTTAGTGGTATATGGAATGAAATAATTATTAACTATATCGTACAATTGTGTATATAAAATTTCAATCTAATATTAAACGACAAGAATAATCAAAGTATTAAATCTCTCTCTTTAAACTGAAATATATCTTGTATCATGATATCGATAAGTCAACTATATTTTTTATATATTTCCTTAGCTTTCTAGCGCTATATTCGCAATCGAGTTCGCAACTATGCGTTAAATATTAATTAACTTTATTATTTATTATTTATTATATTTATGCCAAAAATTTTTCAAGAAAAATAAAATTGTAACTTTAATAAATCAAAATAAAATTTGTTTAAATAAATAATAAAATAAATATTAATATTAGTTAAATTAAAAACTGATTAAATACGAACATGTTGGAATAGTTATCAGCAGAACAATTATATTTTTTTTGTTAATGGAAATCTTTAGTATATTTCTCATATCAGCAAAAAAAGTGACATTAATAATTTTATATTTTTGTATACGATGTCCCATTTTTATTGCAATTAATTGTATTAGCTAAATCATTAAATTTTTTTAAACCAGGCTACCATTTCTGTTTAAGCCAAAAGTTTCCAATTGGCGAAAATAAATCAATTTCTAAAGTGATCCTTTTTTCTTAAATATAATATACTTTAAATATAGAAATCATTCTATATATTTAAAAAATAAAAATTAGTAATATTAAAATATATAATAAATTAATAATATATAAAATTACACGAAAACGACCGAAATGTGATAAAAGAAAATTAATCTTTTTTTACTATGTCTATAATCAACAAATTATTATTAATTATACGCTGTATTCATTAATTTTAATAATATTTACTACCTAATTCTTTTAAGTTTTAACAAAACTACAAAACTACTAAAATTACCACGCGTTTAAAGGAAGGTTAATTGATTCAACAATTTGGCTAGATCAAAGTCCGCGTCGAGTAGTATGTTAATAATCAACACAATGAAGAACCCACGTTCACAAAGTGAAGAGCGACTTTAATGTGCCTTGCTTCTATGTCGAGTTCTGTGAAATCGATTCACGAAGGAAAGTTAAACGACCCGTTGAATATCAGAGAGCCCGCTACAGGAGGGAACAAATCCTGAATTTTCTAGATTGTTCCCGATGCATGATTACGGCAGCAAGTCAACAATCTTTTTTTTTTAATTTTTACATAATACACATATTATCCAATTTCCGAATATTTTCGCAGTAATTTTAATCCGTATTCAATTATTATGTATTCTTTAAGACACAATATTAAAATTTGTGCAAAAAAAATGTTTTCCCATTATCTATTAGAAAATACATTCCTCTTATTACATGGCCAGGATTTTTAAAAAGAAATGACTACAAATAAATATATTTAATTATAATATTGTAAAATACATGCGCCTTTATTGTAATTAATTATATGCAAATACAAGCGATATTCTTGGGTCTATTCGGGAGAGTCGAATCCGAAAATAGTAGAATTTTAAAATTATAATGTATGTATTACTTAAAATATACTTAGTAACGAAAAACTTATAAAATTTTTATTTAAAATTCACATTTAGAAAAACATTCAAGTAAAATTTATCTACATATCAAATAATAAGTTGAATTGTCTATTCTACTAATATCGGAGTACCTATTCGACTTGTCCCGAATTCTTTATGTATCTGCATATTTTTAATTAATTATATTCATGCAGTTATTAAAAAGAAAAGTAAGAATCTTTTTCACAAAATTATAAATCAATAAAATCTAGAATTTTAATTGTTAAATAATACAGTTTGCGCATATATTTTACACTACAGAATAGTTAAATTATTTAAGAGCTAATCTCGATGTCTTCTTGATGTCGTCTTAACGTCCTCTCGATAGCGGATCTCCTAAAAATGGTTTCTTAAAAAAAACTAAAAATTGAAAAATATATTTATTTGTAATTGCATTTTCTGTCAATTAATTTAAATTTAAATTTACTCATTTTATTCAAATTATTCTATAACTCTCTATATTTATATCTATTGTACCATCTTTTTGTTACTAAAATAACATAAATGTTAAAATTAATACTTATAGGAGAGAATATTTAAAGAGGAAAAAAATCTTCTCTCGGAATATAACTATCTTTGTATAACTTGTCTTTAGAAAATGTATGGCGATCGTCGTTGACTCACTGCTAAAACCATTACTGCCGGGAACCTCTGAGAAATTCAGGTTTAATTTTTGCCATGCAACAGTAATTTCTAGCTTTCAACGAAACTAGGTGTCATGGATGGATCTCATGGACAAGAAATAACTCTTCATGATGAAGAACATTACGATTTCCCGCTGGTACGAAACAAGCATTTGCTAGCGTCCACCTGACATGAAGGACAGCGATAAGACATTACTTTTCATTGAGACTTTTCATTGAGACAAGATCATGGAAAGAATATAAGTGATATTGCGTCATGCATTTAATAAATGTTAATTATAAAATGCAATATCATTCGTCAAATATTGAATATATAAATATTGAAATTTGTGAAATTCATAAATATGTTTAAATTGGAAACACAATAATATATCCTACTTTGTGAATTTTACAATTGCCGAGTGAATCGAATCCAAGTGAATCGAATTTTACAATAACTTCGTCAAATATTTTTGGTTTAATAATATCTCAAAACAAATTTAATTTAAGAAATGAAGAATCAATATTTGATCGTTGATTTCACATCCAAATCTCACATTCTTATAAAAAAAATCTTTTTTTATTATATGTATATCAAAAGTAAATAATTGTTGTTAAAAGTGAAATAATTTTTTAAACACACATAAAATGGTTTGATTAAGAACTTCCCTTATTAACAACTTTTTAACATTAAAAATTAAAATTAAAAAATTAAGAACAAACATTCATTAAATATGCTGTATTTATCTCATCATTTTCTTTTGCATCATTGTTAATTAATTCATCCTTATAGTAACTTTTATTACGTAATTTGAATATACATTGTTAAATCTATAATGTAATTTAATCTATTTTAAGTCGCCATTGCGTTGCTGCTCAATATGTCGTTATTTTATACTAAAATAATGGTTAAATTTGATAGTATATTGTGCCAAATTTAATTATATTGTTTTAGTATAAAATAACGATACATTGAGTAGCAACAATGGCGAGTTAAATTAAGCTAAATTGACACTATAGATTTAATAATATTACATAATTTAATTTAATTTTTGTATTACATTTATTATATAAATAATTTTAATTTACATTAACGTTTATTTGGTTTTTATTAACTTTAATATAATTTTCGGCCTTGTATCGACTTTTTAAAATAAATTTAAGATAAAAATATTGTATAATCTTTCTATTATCTTTCCAAACTTGAAAAGGTAGCAGAAACTTATGATAACTTTACTCTATCCACCCGAGAAAAATGATAGCTGCCCTACCTATCCGAAATATAATATGTGTACCTACCCGGATGATAGTATACGTCTATCTATTCAAATTATAAAAAAAAAAAATATGCTTATTATCTGTATCTAGTGTACCAATTATAATATGAATACGTACATACGCAGATACATGACGCTACTTATAAGACGTTTTAAAACGCTGACTGATTCAACAGAATCAATAATTTGCGTAATCATTCAAAATGTAAGGGATATATTACGTAAATTAGAATATTAATTTAAGAATAATAGGTATATAAGTTAGTATATTATATTGTCTTTAATTACGTGCCAGCGCACGTATAACAAAATTGCTTATGTAATCTTTGTGTTTTATATACTATATATTAGATAATATTGGTTATTTATGGAATATATAGATTTTATTTATACTGCTGTACAAAGATTCTTCAATTGACCCTATCTTTTTGTTGATATTATTCCTAATCGCACATTCTAGCTTTTCAGCCAAAGATAAAGGAGAAGAACTCCGTTTATCCGTTAAACTTTTCTATCACAGACTATCATTATCGATCTATTATTACTGGTTTATCATTGTCGGCTATAATAGATAATATGTTCAAAAAAGCAGATTTTGATGAAGTATCTAAATATTTAGTCAGATACAGATCTAAAAAATAATTTTATTTTAGACCATTAAAATAATTATGTAGAACGCTTGAATTACTTGTTAGAATCAACTCGTTTTGCATTACCCATCATGCTTGATTATTACGTAATTATTTTAATGATCCAACGAAATTATTTTTAGATATGTATATTTAACTAATTTTTAGTTACTTCAACAAAATCGATTTTTCCATGTATGCTCGATCGTTATACATATGCGTCGATCATACCACGATGCTTCGCAATAAATAATTAATTAAATAAGAATATTAATTCGTACAAATTGTCTTATTGTTAGTTAATCGAAAATATTAAGTGCATGAATCATATTAGAATAAACGAGAATTTTAATCAACTACTTCGCGTTTTTTTGTTTTACACGAATTTCTATTACAATCAACACTATATTTAGGCTTGAAAAAAAGAACGAACTCGATTACAAATACTAAAATGTATTTCATAAATATCAAGAATTAAATGTTTCGATATAAACGGAAAGTGAATATTTAAAGATAATAAAAATTGCAAAGTGAATTAAAGACTCTAAATCCGTTATTATTGTTACTCGAATATGATTTCGCATATAACGCTGTTCATAATCCACGCAATGTAATGTCCACCGAATCTCACCAAAAGCAACTCAGATAAAAAATAGGATAATAAATGGCACGAGATCCGGAAAAGAGATAATAAATTCCTCTCACACATATATACAATATACTAAAAAAATTTTTGTATGAATAGTGGATATATATAATGCTTTCCTAAACCAATTTGTACATTTAATATTTAATATTTAATCTTGGAATTAAAAAATTAAAAAGAACAGAAAAAGAATAATAATAGTTCCAGAGCTTCTTCCATAATTTTTTGTATCAAATTGTAAGATAATTCTTCAATACAAAATATAACTATCTTGTTTTTTTATTTTTATTTTTATTAGGTGTTGGAATTAATTCGTAGCGTTTTACAAGTGATGGGAAGTACTTTCATTAATGTATTTTTTAATGCTCATGTGAAATAAATAACATTCTTTCATTAAAAAACGCTACGAATTAATTCCAACACCTAATATTATTTATAAGAATCTAAGATTTTATTATTCGAAAAAGAGATAAAAAAATAAAGAAATAAATCATTAATTTATATTGATAACAAAATTCTATTGATAAAAACTGAATAAAATTATACATTTAAAAACTATTTCTTATTTGATCTATTATTTAATTTTATTTTCCTATATTTATAATTTTAAAGATACCAAAAGAGTGCAAAACGTAATAAACATCAATATAATTTGACGCAACTCAATAAACTTTATTTTATAAGCTTCGTGCATATGTGCGAATATATCAAGCGTAGTAAATAATTGTGATAAAATAATAAGAGATTCCAAAATTAAATATTTATCTCAAACTAATTTAAGATATTACATTTATACATTTTAAGGCAATGGATCTCTCTATAAGATGTAATATTAATCTGTACTAATTTTATTATAATTTGATAATTTATGTATCTGAATGAATTTAATATATATCTCAGATTATCGTAGATCCATGACCTTAATGAAAAAAAATTTGCTTTCACTCACCGATGCGCAACGGGCGAAGTTATCAGCCATTTAGCTCTACGATGAGTTATTAGCCCTACGATGATACTGTAACATAAACATATAAAATTTTAATTAAAACAACGTTCAAATAACTAATATTTCATCATTAAACTTTTTTATGCATTAAACTTTTCATTTATTTTTCAATTAAATGTTTGCTAATCACATACTTAAAAAAAAAATCTCTATAAGAACAAACTTTTATAAAATTTGAAATTCTATCTTTTTCTCTAATCATTATTTGAAAATCAAGACAAATTCTAAATTAAGATAAAACAATTCAAGTAAACAATTAATTGTATGTAAGTAAGAAATTGTATTCACCCCAAGATTGCTCCGCCGGTACCCGACGCCTCTTTCAGACCTCCTCCTCCTCTCAAGATTGAGTTGTCTCCTTCTCCTCTCATACAGGACACTCACAAAACACACTCGCGTATAATACGTACACTACAATCGCACGCGGATTAATTATTAATAAAAGTCTTTCGCACGATACTATGACATTTCAAGTTTATAAAATGTTAGAATTTTCAGTTCGATGGAATCAGATCCTCGAGTCGCCGAGTATATGCAGGACAAATACAATAATTTTCAAACAAAAGGTTAAGATTCGCGCGGAAGAAAACGGAATCGATTATATTGAATTCGTCATCTGTATTCACAAATCGTGTTTAAAATTAACTTAAGCATACACCCTAGCTACAGTTCAAGTGAGCTGTACTACAAGCGATATCGATGAAGCAGGGTAGACGTGACGAGAGTCTCTAAGAGAAAGTCCCATTGCTAATGTCTAACCTAGACAATTCAAGAAATGGGATCCAACTCCTCGTCACAAAATAAACCGACCGCTAGGCTCTGACCAAGTCAGATTAAACGCGATTCAATATGCTTTGAGAGTGTTGGTTGACATAGGTAAACAAGATCAGAGAAATGGACAACCCAGAGACGAACCCAAGTCAATTGGTCGGACTCGTACCGTTTAGGACCGAACCGTTTGCCAACAGACAGCGTGTTCTCAATCAGTCAACAGCAACAATAAATTGCTAAACCGCGTAACATTGCAAAGTACATGACATTACGCGGCTAGCATCACCTCGT
This sequence comes from Acromyrmex echinatior, assembly GCF_000204515.1. The sequence continues at coordinate 543,224 of NW_011627352.1, read as the reverse complement.
GCCCGAAGCACTTGGTGTGAGAATATTGTTGTAATGATTGTGACCATCCAGCAATGCCTCAATGCGATTCTATAGATATCGTCAAGACGTCGAAGATGTGATTCCTCCACTTCGAACGCGGATTTAAACAAATAAACTTTAAAAAAAATATCCACTAGTCCGATAATTTAAACGGCACTCCCGAAAACAAATGTACGCGACAAATCAGCTGCGGTTCATTTGTTTAATTAAATCAGCGATGGTGGGTCAGAAGAATCTGAAAAAAATAATTATAAAAAATATTATTCTGCATTTTCAATCCGAAAATAATAGTCATTTATACTTAAATTGATAGGCAAAATGATATTTAAATCAGCGGAAACTTTTAGGCGCAACGTAAGAAATATTTAGATTTAGATGTGGTTAATTATTATCGTTCAATTCTTATTATCTAAATAAATACAAAATGCATAATAATTATTTCAATAGTACTCAAGTTATCTAGATACTCTTATGATATATTAATCACAAAAGTTAATCATGAGGGCTGATAAAATAAAAGAGCTTTCCGTCTTATAAAACAAAAAAACTTACAAGAATACCGTGTGCTGTTAATAAATCATATAATTTAATTTAATTTATAATTTATAATTAAAAATAACATACTACACATTGTTCCTAGCTATATTTATTTTTGTAAAAATAAATTTAATTTTTTATCCATGCAATTTTTAAGTACTTTTCAATACTTTGGAAAATAAATGATAAAATATACGTAAGTTTATTACAAATTCGTGTCTCTGATGTAACGACCTATGTAATCGTGATTAATTACGACATGTAATTTATGATAACTTCTCAGATGAAGACATCCAGATATTAGATGGACTAATCCAGAAATCTGGGAGCGGTCTAATGACCGCTTAAGATTTTAATCCGAGAATGATTAAAATTTAATCTGACGAAATCTTTTAATTTTCAATTATGTTTGATCGAACGTAATATAATAATTCTTCTCTCATTATAAATAAAATAAATGTACTTTTTAAAACTTTTACAGTGACTCTCGCTCTGAAGAATGAAATCTCATTCTTACAAAATATTGAAAATTGAGTTCTGTTTTTTAAGACTTGCTCAGTTTTCACTCTTTAGAGTGAGATTCTATTCCAAAAAATTTAGAGAGATAAAAGATATTATATTACATATATTATTTTATGTATTTTGTAGCCATTGTCGATATTGGCATTCTACTTAATTATGCTTTTTTAGTTAGATTGGACCTTTTGTTGTTTCTTGTCGTATCGGTTTTAACTCCATTTCACTAGAAATCGGTAAAAAGGAAATAAATGTCTATTATCGGATAATCGTCACAATTGTCAATAAACAACATTATTCATGTTAAGCCTCTAGACGATCAATATTATTGCTCATCTACGATCATCTAGGAGACTATATTGAGCTTCCAGAGCATCTACTGTTTTAAATTGTTTAAAAGGGGCATCAATAATATATTGTACAAAATGATATAGATTCTAGGAGCTGCTTAAGACATATGCATCAATCATATCATGTTACGAAAGATGCATGATAATAAGAAATTATTAAGCAAGACTACTGTATGTACTGCACTAATTATAGAATTTTAATAATTGCATAAAAGAATACTAATTAAACAATTTTATATTTTGCCTGATAAATCCGTCCCTGATGCCAATTTCATCCAGGTTTGGCTTACACATACTTCACCTAAATTTTGTTTATGCCTAGATTTTTTTCATCTTATACATAACTATAATATATTCATAATTCATAAAAATATGATTAATTAGAATTTCATGGTACTTCAAATTATTTGTATATATTCTCAATAATCAAACGTTATTTTGAGAAAAATAACGCGAAGAAAAAATACAATAGTCATAAAACACAATGACTATATTCAACAAAGAAAGCAGCTTTGCAACTATTGTAAAATTTTTTAATGATAGATTTATATTATATATTTAAATTCAGTGAACTAAAAGTAAAACCAATCATATTAAAGAATTTTATAACAGTTGCAAAGCTGCTTTTTCTGCTGAATGTAGTCTATTATATTTTGCTTTCACAACGTCTCGCGAATTAACGGAAGGAACGAATATCAGCACAAATAAAAAGAGAGTAGAGAGAAGAGAAAACAAAAGACGAGAGAGAGAAAGAGAGAGAGAGAGAAAGAAAAGAAAGGAAATTGTAACAAATATCCGAAACGCTTACTAATCAAACTACGAAAAAAGAAAGAAATGTTGCCTCAATACACTTGTGAATCACATCAATCATGGGAGTTGATTGCTCACGTGTGTTGCTAATTGCACAATTATTCGTAGAGAATGCTCGTGTCCAGTAGTTGTTCATAATTGTTCCGATCGCTTTTCAAAAAGTAACGCGAAATACACGAAGAGGTTTCGTGCCGGCGGCATTACCTACTGTCCGAGGATGCGTTCCATTTGGCGCTTATGGGCATCATTTGTCTTTATTTAATATTTGATAACAAGGATGAAATAATTCCAAGAGCACTGTGAACAGCAAGTGGGACGCAGCCCGAATGTCGCCATATCGAATGACTGCGCGGCGATCCCGCGTAAACAGCCGTATGACGCGCCGTGCGACAAATAAACAAACGCCAAGGCCGCATACCGGCTGATAACGTTTACCCAGAAACGTCTACAATACGCGTAACGAAGTAGTAAATATACATACCAAATATTCTGTTCTCTATAATTCCGTAAATACCGTATCACTCCGATGCTTTCTTTGCAGGACTACGTTGCGCCAAGTAACTGCCGCCATGATGCGAATCGTTTACGACGTGAAGTTAGCTGCGATCGTGTCTCGCGAGGAACGATCGTGATTGCCGCGGCGCCGCTTTCTCGTTTGAATGTTGACGCGAACGTAAAGGATTGAAGCCGTATATTATAGTCGTTCTCGTTACGAAATATTTAAAATGTTTCAATGCATTTAATCTAAATATTTCTTGCATTCCAAACTGGTTTTGATAAATTTCTATTATTGTAAATTAAGTTTAATGATTACTTGAACAAAATTTAGTCAAAATAATTGTTTTAATCTAAATAAATTAAATAAGTAACTAAGTCGATGATTGATATATAATAAATAATATGCAAATTATGATTATTTACTCCAAGATTTCTTCATTGTCATCCAATGCCTTTTCTAGATGTCCTCTTCCTATTTCTCCTGCTCCTCTTTTCCTCTCATTCTGAGATTAAGTTACCAAGTCCGGTGCACTCATTCTATACAAAAAGACGAAAACGGAGTTAGTTAGGTTGATCACACGACATATTACTCTCGAAGTTGAAAGTAATTAAGATATGATGAATAATTGCTTCTTGTCGTGAGAATTATCGCGAGATATAATCATTTCGAAAGATAATACATGGAGCGGCATGACTACTTGTGCTGAAACCATATCGACCAATCGATTTTATTATACGAAATATTTAACGAATAAAGATTCGAATGATTTGTTCCAGAGAAATAAGTTTTAATTTCCGTATAAGTTACTCCGATTTTTACTTTACATAAAGAAATCGCATGAAATATTTTTCGACAAACAGATATTACTTTGATGTATATAAATTATTTATTATGAAATTAATTATTCGCAAAGGATGACTGCGTTTTTCGAGATAACGCAATAATGAGCTTTTCATACAATAAGCAATATTGCTATTGGTATGAATTTTATATATATTCATAATACATGTTTCTATCTGTAGCTTTCATAATATAAATAATAATAACAATATGATACATTAATATCTTATTATTATAATTATAATAATAAATATCTTATTATTATGATTTCCTATATAAACTATATAAATTATTTCGAATATACATTAAGAAAAATATATTAAGAGAAAGACATATATTATTGAATATTTTAATATAACTCATATGTAATTCTGGGATAATTTACAATAATTTACAACAAAGGCAATAAAATATTTTACAATATTTTATTTTTGTGTTTTAAAGAAGGCAGTTATTAATAAATTTGTATGAACAGTCTATCAAAAATTAAACACAAATAATATAACTACATAATAATAATTACATAATTATCTGTGGTTTTTATTAAATATATTAATTTAAAATATATGTGTGACTATGAAATATGTTCCATGTTATCTGTACATAACATACAAGTACTTGTATTTGAAAAGCAATCTTATTTTTGTATTATCTTGTATAATATTTAATCCTGAAAAAATATTTAAATATTCAGATTTATTCGTTATAAGGATACAATTTGAAAGGACATGATTAATTACGATCCCATAGCAATCCCTGATGATTACATGTAATTTTGTAACGAAATACAACCAAAAGTTATGAATTATAATTTCATTTATACCCAATGGATGAATCTCAAATAAATGTAAGATTAATAAATGATCGATGTATTTGTTAATTAAATCCGATATTAAAATGTATATTTTCAACAGTAGACGTCATCTCGATGCGCTTATAAATTATCAATTACAGGAATTGATAATTAATTGCGCGTGCTGTTAATAACGTATTTATTCGTAGGGAATGCTTTTGGCATTTCATACTTGTCGCAATTGCGTCTCGAGATGAAATGCGAAATACACAGAGTGGTTAGCGTTATACTGTCTGCTCTTTCGAGTACTACCGTACGAATGATGGCACGACGACCGACTGTAAACACTGTGTGCTATATGCCGCATAAACAGACGCCAAAGCCACATGCTCTAACTGAGTTGTCATTTCCATGAAATATTTCCTATATGAAGAGACATAAATAAATGCCGAATATTCCTTTCTTTACTTTTCAGAAAGAAACTTTTGATAAATGAGCCATTATCAAATATTTTTTAATGTTTGTCATTTAGCGTTTATATATAGTTTATATCACATCATTACTTCATGCTCTTAATTGAAAATTAGTGAACGAATTAAATTAGAATTAAATACAGAATTAAATGGAGAACAAAAATTAAATATAAAATAATATAAAATTTAATAAATAAAATAAAATAAAAAAGATATAATTTTTTAAAGCCAATAAAGAAAAATGGATTCGCTATTATCGCATAATATAACGACAATCGTTATCCTATCATTCGGATATCTATTCGTATGAATTCATACGAAAGCCTGATAATGCTTATTGCCTCGATAAATGCTTATTGCCTTAATCCATTTACGAATCATTATCGCAAATGTTAATAAATAACGAATCATTGCTAATTATCAGAATAATCACACAATTGCGTCTCAAAATATTTAAATACTTTACAAAATATTTATCGTGAATAAATTCTCTTTTATATATTTCCAATTAATTTCAATAAATTATATTAGCAAAGCATATAGAATTGAACAACTGCATAATTAATATTTATTAAAATCATTATGTATTAAAATATGATGACTTCATGCACTGTAAAAGAAAAACATAAGCTTGAAATTTTTGTCAAAATATCTATATTTTTTTTA